>SAYR01039116.1:8914-57026 GCA_004382745.1 Argopecten irradians irradians | reverse complement strand
CCGACACCCTGGGGGCAGAGGGGCGGGGCCAAAAAAGGTCAAATAGGCTAAAACTTCAAAAATATTCTTTTAAAATTCTGGAAATGGTATAATCAAATACACTTTATAGATGAAAAGGTCTTAAAGTTTGTTTGTAAAAATTGTAAATTATATGACCCTTTGGTCTCCTGTTTCCCCTTGGGGAGGGGGTCAAGTTTACTATAGTTTATATAGGAAAAACACATTAATGAACATTTTTTGCTCAATTTTCATAGGAAATGAGTCAAACTTGGTTAGAATTATTAGCCTGAGATAGCATTTTGATATCATATCCACATTGGTCCTGGCCAACCCCCTGGGGGCAGAGGGGCGGGGCTAAAAAAGGGTCAAATAGGCTAAAACTTCAAAAATCTTCTAAAATTCTGGATATAGTATAATCAAATAATTATAGATGGAAAGGTCTTAAGGTGTTTTATTAAAGTTGTGAATTATATGACGTTGGGGTCTCACGTTACCCCCTGGGGAGGGGGTCAAGTTTACTTTAGTTTATATAGGAAAAACATATTTGTGAACATTATTTGCCCAATTTTCGTAGGAAATTAGTCAAACTTTATTAGAATTATTAGCCTAAGATATAGCATTTTAACATCCATATTCGTCCTCGATGACCCCCTGGGGGACCAGAGGGGCAGGACCAAACAGGGTCAAAATGATTAAAATTTCAAAAAATACCTCTTAGTTCACAGGTTTGATGAGCAAATACTCTTCATAGTCTAAAAAGTCAAATTTATAAATCACTGACCAACTTCAAGGCCCAGCATATGGTGTTTATATGTCTTTTATTTGTTTCATTATTTGTTTCTTTATATATTCAAACTCAGGTGACCGTTAAGGCCCATGGGCCTCTTGTTTTTAGTTCAAATAAACCTTTATCATACAAATTTAATTAAATTCACTAAAAATGATGATACGTGTTGTATTAGAGGTAGTCCTGTACCTAATAACCGTTGACCCTGTGAATTATTTCCCAGCTACATTTTAAAAATTGATTAATTTACTAAGCTCTTTGGTTGGGATATACTTTCTGATCTTGATATTGATTTATAAAAAGTAATGTCAGAAATCTGGCAATAATATGTGTATTATTTGGCTGTATGGTCACATGTAATAAATATACTTACATTATTCTCTGTATCAATTATAAGTAGGTAAAAGTATTATTTGATTTATTTTGTAGGTCATTGCTCTATGATTGGGAATGAGACAGGGAAAGTTGTTGGTTACAGTGTAAGGTCAAAATTTTGCAAGACATGTGATGAGGCCACAAGACTTCAGAGAAAACCTGCTATTCATGATTGTCGCATGAACTGGACTGGCAGCTCTAAGGCAATGGAACGGGATATGGTTGTTGAGATGTTGAAATCACATGAAGATGCTGGTGTCCATATAGGAACTGTAGTTGCAGATGATGATACAACAACATTCAATCAAATCAAAAAGATCAATCCTGATATAAGTAAAAGATCAGACAAAAATCATGTAAAAAAAAATATTGCCTCACATTTGTATGCATTACAACCTAAACACAAATCTCTCACTTCTAAGGTCATCAGTTATCTACAAAAATGTTTGAACTACATGATTTGTCAGAACCAAGGCAATGCAGAGGGAATTTGCGACATGTTAAAAGCACTGGGGCATCATCCATTTGGAAACCATCAGTTCTGTGGATCCTGGTGTTTGCACAAATCAGACCCATCTAAGAAGTATTCTGCCTTGCCTTATGGACGTCCTCTCAATGATATGAACCTCCAGGAATCTTTGATAGCTTTATTTGAAAAATATAAGCTTGATAGTGAAAAGTTGTCAAATCTAGCCAGCACGCAAGCAAATGAAAGTTTCAATAAGACCGTAGCTTCAAAAGCCCCCAAGTCACACTTTTACAGTGGATCTAACAGTCTTAATCATCGAGTGGCTGCAAGTGTTGGTCAAAAGAATGTTGGTCATAGCTATCTTGTCAAGGTATATTGATTAATATTGAAATTATGATTAGTAATACTAGTTATGATGATTATCTTAAGTGTAAATATATGCATTAAATTCTGCTTGAAATTTTATTATATAAATAATTACTGATAAAATATGCATGTATCATTTACTAAATATAAGCTTTCCTATTCTACCTTATGTTAGTGGATAAACTTTTTTCATTTGGTGTTTGTATCATATTTATCAATACCAGACACTCATTCACATTTTGTTTATCAGTGTCTTAATATCAAAATCATTGTCTATTTTCTCAGGTTCACAAAAAGATCGGACTCTCACCTGGAACCCACACAACTAGGCAGGCCATCCTGCGTGACATGCAGGCCCGTAAAATGAAAGCAATAAGTACAACTGTCAAGGCAAAGAAAAGGAGATTAGAATTAAAATTACGAAGGTACTTATTGTAAGCAATGAATTTGTTTTGATTTTTACATCTAACAATAAAAAAATAAAAATATATGTATAAGGTAGTTATCTCCCTTTTATACGTATATATGTATATATACATCATGAAACCCATTGTTTTCTTTGAGGAAAAAAATAATTTAGATAATCATTGATTTTTTATGTATCTAGAACACAGTCTAATGCAACAAGAGATATTCGAGAAGACAGAACCTATGCATCAGGAGTGGCCATGCTGGTGCAAAAAAATCCAGATGAGTGTATGGAAATCCCTCCTCCAGTTGCACCTCCAATACCATCACCATGCAGTCAGCTTCCTCCCTCTGTTAACCCTGTATTCTTTGACCTTGAGAGTACAGGACTGGGTAAGTGAGTCAATTACAAAAAAGCAAAGTATTTTGTTGATTTGCATATTCCGAAAAAAAAAGTGATTTTAATTTATTTTTTATTATTAAGAGAGTAACTTGGTATCTTTAGTCATTATTTTATGATCTTGAATTTAATTGACAAAGACATTGAAAAATACACTGTGTATAAATATCTTTATCTATTTATCCTTTCAAAGCTACTCATGGCCATGTATTTCAGAACTACATTTGTGACAGTGTAGAGACTAGATACCTAGTAACTTTATTATAATCATATATCATTTTGATTTGTCATTGTTCTGCTGGATAAACCCTAATTAGACTCATGTTATGAAACCTTTACTGATTTTTAATTTGTTCTTTTTTATTTAAATTTCAGCTCGCAACTCCCATATCACCAAAATCGTTGGAGTTTGTGGAGAAGATATGTGGAGTACATTTGTTATTCCAAAAATTCCCATCAGTACTGCTGCAGCCAATGTAACAGGCCTTACTCTGAAGACTGGGAAGCTATTTCACCATGGTAAACCAGTACAGGCTGTAACAGTGTCAAAGGCTATAGATGACCTGTTAGATTTCATTCAGCGGCAAAGTGCACCTATTTACCTTGTAGGACACAACATAAAGATCTTTGACTGTCATTTGCTTTTTAATACGTTAGAAGCCTGTGGAAAATTGTCAAGTTTCCTGGAACATTCAGAAATTCGAGGTTACAAAGCTACTTTTCAGGATCGCCACGCCTGGATTGGAGTCATATACTCAAGAAAACCTTGTGAAACATGTTACTGGTAACGAATATGATGCACACGATGCATCAGCAGATGTTGTTGCTATTCGGTACTTATTCATGGCAAGTAAAATTAGCATCGGCGATGGTTCCTTAAAGAAGGCAATATTTTCCGTTCAGGATGCTATCGATACCCATGAACATGGTAAACGTTTGAGAACAAACATGCCGTCACTACAGCCACTGATATCTGCGAAAGTATTAAGTGTTGGAATGGCGCGGCGAATGGCAGGCAGCCATCTGAATATTCATCATGTGAAAGTGGCACACAAGAGAGGAGGAACTGAGGGTGTGCGTAAGGTGTTCACTGAAACATGTGGAAAAGGTGTCAGAGTAACAAAATCAAGGAAAATCATTGATCCTTGTCACAGTGGATGGAAAGAAATCAAAATGAAAGCTAAGATAACATAACAATGTGTGCAAATGATAAAGCTAAAATGTACATATAAGTTGTAATGATAAGACACATATTACTGTATGTTTGTATATTTGTGCAGTGAGAAACTTACTATTGACATTTTACTCTTTGGTACTTCTTAGCAGAGGAAAAATGTGAACTTGCATATTTCTTAATTTCTAACAATAAGGTACATTATATATACTCTTTCCAATTTATTCTGATAGTTAATTTCACGTGAATGAACTTAAATGCAAATATAGGAAAATTTATTGAGCGGTGTTTGCTATGTTTTGTTGCAGGCATTATCCCATAATTGTATTCATCATTAAATTTAATAAGAATAATTTAAAATTGTATAACAGGTTGCTTTTCACAACAGTTTATTTCAAAATCTTTTCTTTATAGAAAAGCAAAAAAAAAATTCTGGTTTGACTGATTATCAATAATTGGACAAAGGGAGATAATTTAACTTAAATTAATTTAAAATTATTTTTCAGCAGTATTCATGTACTTATTATTATTTTTTTCATAATGATAATTCAAACTAGATCATCTGAATAATTCTTAAAATAAAAATTGTTAAATTCTTAAAATAAAAATTGTTATTTATTACGCTCATTATAGCAATTTTCTGTAAAATGGTCAAGGGAGGTAACTTTTATCGAAAATAACTTTTTTTTAGTTCACGGACCTATAGTTTTTTTATCTTTTTATTTGTGGCATTAAAAGTTCTACCTTTATGCAAAGTATGAAAAAAAGTTTAATACAAGATTTTCTTTTTTTTTAGATATTTTTGTTGATTTTTTAGAACATTTTTTTTTGATGAAGTAACATATTTGTTTTCAGATTTGGAGTCAAAATTCTGTTTTGATTTTGATTTAAAAGAAATTTTGCGTATATTTTTGTAAATATATAGTAATATTGAAATAATTAAATAAACAATACAAAGTGAACATTTAATTTGTAAAAATAAATACTATTTTATTTTGAAAGGTGTTTTTTTTGGGGATTTATTTTGTAAAAATGAGATTTATGCCTTGTGTTTTTCTATTGGACATTGCGAAAAAACGAGCACACGGACATATCATTTTTTTCGCATTTTTTATTATGTCATGAACCCATCTTTCAAAAAAAAACATATCAGAAAAAAAGTTTAATACAGGAAAATTTTGACTTCTCAGAGGAGTACATCCTTAAGAAAAGACAATATAGCATTAGTGAGGATCGAACCCAATATCATTACATGTTGTGCCTTATGCAGTATCCGTTTGCCCAATAAATTAATTCTAATGACGTTATCGCAAGGAGAAACACATGGTTTGTTTCTTTTCTTCATAGGCGTGTTTTACATCTCGCACGTGCGATGTCAACAATGAATATAACGGTTTCTATATTAGTTATTTGATATTGGTGAAGTGTAGCAGTATTTTATCAGATATGGCCGCAGAATATTATGTTTGCTACCATCCTGGTGCTAACATCCTGGGGTTGGGATGGTAGCTTTTATAATCGGTCGCTTTGCCTGCCATGTTGTTGGGAATTCACAGGTTATAAATAGTCTGTTCACTTTGATTGGCTGGCCAAAGCGATTTACGTATGTTTATTGGTTACTTGTTGTTGAAGATTTCATGTGTGTAAGGGGTACCAGTGGGGGAATTATTGCAAACAAATTATCATTTGATAAACCCAGAGAAGTCCGAATGGTTTTTTCTGGTTGTCGGACATTTATTCTCAGAAAATACACAAGGCGGCGCTACACGTACTGAATAGAATATAAGTTCTCAATCGGATCCCCTCGGAGAAATTGAGATGTCGCGATTGTATAAGTTCGATGATTTGCCGAGTTTTGTTTACATTGTCGGGAGCGAGTGGAACATCTATGTATAGCCTAACTAGTACTGTTGGCTAAATGATCATGACCTACTTGTAAAAACTGTTCGTACATGGGACTTAGGGGATATTTGTACAACTGTATGCGCTTAAGTAAAGCAGTACAGTTTTAACCGAATTGGTGATGCTTGTTTCTATGCGTATATGTATTACACCAACTTGTCCAAGTACATTGTACATGTACATGTATATCAGTACAGTGTATATTAGACGGAAAACTTGTCCCACTGCACCTTCTGAACAACTTTATTAAATAAACAAAACGTTAATTTTCATAACGCAGGTCCTATTATGTTTCCCGACGTCGTCATAATTACAACGCGTTAGTTGACTATTTCTGCGCCAGACGGCAAAACTTCAACTTGTTTGGTGTTACCTCATCTTTGGCCATATTATGTTATAAGATTGTTTTAAAGAAACCTAGAGGCCCTTTCATGAATATCATGAAGTTGATTATCTTTTACATTGAATGCGAAAGCATTTAAATTATCATTCTTCAAAAATGAATTGTCATAAGAACTATGGAAGCTAACTGTGAACAAAACAATGCGTCAAGCTTTCCTATTATTGCTTCTTAATAAATAATACTGTATAGTAGCCTTCTTAGCCTTTTGGGAAGCTAATACTTGTTATTGACTTATCTTCAACTAGTGGAGCCGCTAGCGGCCATTTTGTAAAACTGCCGCCGCGCATGTGTCACGCAGAATCTTATATTCTATCATTATTCGTTTGAATACCAGTGATTAAAGCCGCATAATCCGTATCTTTCAGGGTCCGTAAAACAAACAATGACAAGATATTGTGTAATAGCCCTAAAAAGCTATGAACTTTCCCCTAATTACAAGTCTAGAAAGTTAAGAGGTCCAAAGTTATAAATGTACAAAATTTTATTTTAGACTTATGCGCGGTCCGACAGAAAGTCAAAAGTTAACGCCCCAAAAGCTTAGAAATGCTACTTTGCGCATGTTCGGAAATAAAAGTTGTTTACCGCAATTGAGCGAGCTTTGCAGTGAAAGCTTATCGGCTTAGAATCAACTGCTGAATAAGGAGATTACTTTAACTTAAAAATGTTGTGAATTGCTGAGAATATTATATGGAAACGAATTCGAGCTATGACAACAACTATGATTTGTGAATGATCTACCAAAACCACATAATCTGACTTCTCTTCGTCTCTATAAGGTGAGTGGGGCCCCGAAGGGGAAACCGTTATATTATATAAGTGTTTGGTCACTTTTTGGAATTGGTACCGTAGTAAAATAGAGATCAGAAATCAGGAAAAGTGTTGATAAATTGGGGAACATATAACAGATTTAATCTCGGATTACAACAGAAGCATACATAGAGTCGTATTATACGCGTTTCCTTAAAAGATGATCGCATTCTTCAGTGTTATACATGTACGATATGCATGTATACGTAGCTACTGTTACAACGTCAGGAGTGTGATATCTATTCCGATATCTATTTGTGTATTTATAATTTTATGCATATGCAGTGAAATATATCCTTTTATATTCCTGTATTAAAGAAGCCACTTTCAAACTTACTTCATCAGTGCCCGTGTGTGTAAGATTGTTTTTTTAGACTTATAGTTACTTAGCCACGTACTCGTTATCAAATCTGCTGGTCTTAATTATATAAAATTCACACCAATACATCATAAGTGGTGTAAGTAAGGAATAGTGAATGACTTTTTACAATATGTATTATATATTATGTCCAATACATTTAGGCTACATAAATTCTGGCACTAATTAGTACCATTATTCCTCACATGAAAATGCCTAGACTCCTGTAATTCAAGAAATGACTAATTTAGTATCTAGTGAGGTTTGATTTTGATAAACTTGTGTTCAAAAGATGTGTAATTGTTATAAATTTGTGTTTGACAGAAAACAATTGGAACTACATGTAGTTAGTTTTACATGTAGGCTTTCACTGAAAGGTTATGTACATGCATGTATACAGTATTTATCTCTGTACATAACTGACATTTACTCCATATTTTCTTTATAGAATTATGTGACCTTCAACCAGATGACACAAGTGCAAGATGTGATGGCAGCTCGCCCAAAAATAAAAGGGAAAAACAACTACATGTATCTCTTGAGATCAAAACTGACAGTAAAAAAATAAAGTCTGTTTGTAATGTACCCATTATGAACCAGAAAGAAATGATTTTCACACAAATGAAAAAAGGAATAATAATGATTATTGCATGTTTACATACCTAGTATGTATAACTTTTGAATAATTTATGAACAATAAACCAAATAAAATAATATATGTCATTTGTCTGAGTTGTTTAATTATGTAGTGTTCATTTTAGAAATGTTCAAATACAGAAAAAGATAGCAAACAAGACTGGAGCTAGATCAAAGGTTATTTGGGGCAAAAGTCAGTGTCAAATCTCAAGATTTTGGCTCTATAGATATACAGATATCCCCATGTGTATTAAAAAAAATCTTGTTGTTGTGTAATACACAAATTGCATATATATAAGAATATCCATATATCTGTAGAGACAATAGCCTGTGATGCATGTTGTTGAATTGCATTATTCATTATTGACTATTTTAAGTTGCAAAGTTTTGGTTGAATTAGAAAGGAACAGACTGACAATAACTTCTAATTAGTCCAGGTCAATCAAGGTCTACATGTACAAGCTCTTATAGCAACTTTACTTAGTGTTTGGAGCAAGATCACACTAAAGGAATTAGGATTGCTTGAATTTATTAAAATAAACTAACAAAATACATCTAATAAAGTTAGATTTTCCACCAGGGTAGACTATATACATACTAAAAATGAATTTTTACTGCAATTACTCTGATGACATGAGAATCACATTATATGGTCAGCTTATTTACTACTGGATGCTATTTTGAACTCAAGTCATTTTTATTGACTTAAAATTCAATGCATAATATGTGTACATGTACACTATACAATGTTAATGAATGTGGTATTTGTCCATGAATATGATTGTATAAGAAACACATAGGTCTTTCATTATACATTGTACATGTTTTTGATTCATTTGATTCAGAGGCAAATTCACGGCTGGACATCATAGTATATGGTTAATTGGCAAGCTATAATGTACATGTACATGTACATCACAAATTTAACCAAGGGAGCTGTCTTCATTATCTACACAGAAAATATATACATAATTGCATGTTAGACATTCAGAACTTTTAACACACATTAAACCGCCTTATTTCAACCTCAACTCCATTCTTTCTTATGTTTATTTTTTTTTTAATTTTCTGTAATCATTGAAATCATATAACCAAATGTTTATAGTTTCACCAGAAATTTATCATCATGTTTTTAACGAACATGGAGCTTTTCCAACATAAATATCAGAAATATACATACATGTGTTAAGTTTTATACTGGTTTATGGCGGTACATGGCGATTTTTAACTAATAGATATGTATACATGTATACACATGACATTGCACAAAAATGCACATTATGTCAAGTGTGCTCACCGCGCTTATTATACTTGATTTATTATTATATTTCATTTGGACCTTTATAAAACAAATGGTTATCCAAGGCAAGTCAAATATCTGAGATATTTATTTTAAAAAGTATCACCAGAGATTTACATGAAGATAACCATTTTCGTCTCTATATAGTACGATATGTCTTGTCTATTTCATTATTTATCAATACCATTATTTATATATTTGGTACATTTTTGTACAATTTATTATCTAGTCTAGTACGATGTATTGTATCGCAGCACGTATTTTACATACCGTTCCCACAAAAATCCCTCCGGAGGCCCCCGGAAATTAGGCAAAGCATAGTCAACCGATCGCCGTATTGTAAACACTCAAAATGACCGAATGGAAGTATTGTGTACACGACGATAATGTATATATATTGTTCTGGGGAACTCTTTAACTTCATCACATAACAAAACATTCACTTGTTCATGATAAGTAACAAGTTCTTCCGTAGAAGTTCCTGCTAACATGAACGACACACTTTTGACTGGGCACGCCATTTCGTTTGGTCTGGAAAGTCACGTGATCGTCTACGCATTGAAAATGCACATTCAAACACTCTGGATATCAAGTTTTTAATCATTAATTTCTTTTGAACTCGGGACTTTTTGGGTGTGTAATTAGGGGAAAGCTGATAACTTTTTATAATATATGTACCCTAATTTTCTTTTGTTGATTTACGGACCCTGAAAGATACGGATCATGCGGCTTTAAAGTTATATGTGACGTAACTAGCTCTGACACGAATATAGCAGAGGTGTATATATGTTAATAAACATTAAAAGTTATGAACTTTTCGTTAATTACAGTGCAAATAAGCTACTGGTTAAAAAGAAATAAAATGATAAAATTATTAAATTCGATTTTTGGCAGTACGCCAGAAAAGTAAAGTGTTTATCGGCGACAGCATCGACCGTTGGAATTTGGTAAAAGAAAAAGAAAACCTAAAGTTTCATCATGAAGTAGCAGCTTTCCTCCTCGCCACGTGAGTATCGTTATCGTTAACAGCGATCTCAATTTCATTTCCTATATATAGATTATATAGGACTACAGCAGATATATAACGTGATCATCGATTTTCGCTCTCTCGTATATTGATAAGCGTGGACATATACTTACTTTTTGGGTGGAAATCACTCTTACAATATAGATTTTGCTATTAAAACATCGATTTCTAATGTAGTTATAGAGAATGTGGGGCCCGATAAGGGGTAATTTACAATTTACATTATTGTGCCTATGTGATTGATATGGCGCTTTCTTCAACTTGGATGTAAAGTATAGCCCTAGAATGTTTAAAATCTAAAGTATGTCGCTGTGTTTATCATTATAAATGAATATCATACATATTATATTGTTCTGTACACATCTTTTCATTTACATATTTACTCACATGTAATACTGTAGCAGGTTTTATTTTACATGTAGATAGTGATACGGTTGCCTTGTACCTTCGCGCTAGGGGAATTTTCTTTTAGCTCAGTCGGTAGCTACAGTGGCGGACCAGTAAGTCTGCGGTCACAGGTTCGAGCCCTGCTGTGGCACACTACTCTCAGCCTTTTACAATACAATATATGGGGCAGTTTTTCATGTATTGTTTTTTTAATTTTAGCTATGATAGCTACAGTAAAGAGAGACAGGCTCCAACATCCCTTATGACATCAACTCCAAACAAAAGAAATACCTTCAGACCACCTTTGTGTGGTATTTTATCAGAAATTTCATCAGAAGAGTCACCAGCACCTAGCCAAAGGTATTTATTGATACTTTTTTTTACCAAAATAAAAAAAATTCAAAGATATCGGTAGCGGAAACTCAGCACATGTAAAATACTGATATGACATGCTATCTAAATGTATGAGAAATAAGATCATATCTAGTATTTGTTGTGAAAATGTATGTGATTTTGATGAAAGAAAGTTTTTATTTAAAAAAATTTGCATGTTGATTTCAGTGGATCAGAAATATCTGGAGTTCATAAAATACATTCATCTGAACCTCCATGTTCAACATCATCGAAAGGGTATGTACTATTAATTATATTGATTGTTTTCATCTCCTACTATAATTAATTCATATTGCAGGATGCTTGTATAGTATGATATCAAATATTATCATACATCATGTTTATAACAGTATCTGTGATAAGTTGGAACAAATCACATGACAGGGAAATAAAATGTCGTATGTGTATATTTATCCCCTGTGAAACGCGTTTGCGGGGGATATTGTTTTGGGCTCGTCTGTCCGTCCAAGATCATTTTCCGGGCTATAACTCAAAAACCATTTAAATTTTTGTTCAGTATTGCAATACTCCTATACGTTTAAAGTTATACTTGAATAATTATTACTTTAACCTTGATGTATTTGGGTTTTATTCCAACTGTGGGGCGCGAGGGATAATGCCACGCTTTGCGGCTTCTTGTTTATTCTACGTACATCGTAACAAAATTATTATTACCTACTATACAGTGTAATATTGCCTTGGCAAAAAAGTTAAATTAAGGTGTTCCAACTCTTAGTTGTTAATTTGGTAACAAGTACTGACAGTTGGAACAGCCAGTTTGTTTGTGCTCATGATACATTTTTCATTTCTTTTACATAGGTGGATCATGAGTAGTGCAGCAGAAAGGTCTTCATCTTTCATCAATCCATTTAAGTAAGTAGAAATATGAATGAATGTTACAGTGTAATATAATGTAGAGTTGTACTTTGCACTTTACAGCATAGTTGATATTATTGATTCAGTGTATGAAAAAGAAGCTTTGAGCTGTGTTCATGGAACATTATAAGATGAGCTAAAAAATTGTTCTGCTCTTGTCACGTCAAGGTATATAATTATAACAAATATTTTGTAGAGAGTTGTACATGTATGTAACCCTGGTCAATACTAGCCGCAATATATCGCTCGGCTAGAGAGAACTTCTCTTTTGCTCAATCGATTGAGCGTCAGACTAGTAATCCAGAGGTCCTGAGTTCGATCCCTGGCAGAGGCAGGTATTAAATTTATTGTAAATCCTGCACCCTGTTACATTGGCGCCCATGTCGGGACTCGGGAATGATACTTCACGATACCTGCGAAGGAATCTTTGTGACCCCTGGAAACTCGAGGACGAGTTGATTCCTGGAGGGGGAGTATACATGTATACGTAACCCTGGTCAATACTAGCCGCAATATATCGCTCGGCTAGAGAGAACTTCACTTCTCTTAAGCTCAATCGGTTGTGCGTCAGACTAGTAATTCAGAGGTCCCGAGTTCGATCCCTGGCAGAGGCAGCTAGCAGGTATTACATTTATTGTAAATCCTGTTACATGTATATATGATTGATTATGGATATATGTTGTTACTTGAAGAATTATTCATGCCGATAATGGTACTGTAGTTGTAGTCTTCTACATAGTCAATAGTCTGGCCATGTGAGTTTATAAATTACAAGATTTGTGACCCAAGTCCTTGGAAACAATATACATGCTTGTACATAATATGTGTCCACATAAACCATTGATATACCATATTATTTCACTGCTTGTTTGTGTAATGTTGAAAGGTTAACATTAGAAGTTACTGAAGAATATGACGAAGACACAGATATAGAGGATGAAGATTATGAACCAAGCTTCAATATAACCATTGGGTAATATTTTTTGCTTATTTTGTTGGTTTAGTTTCGATTTATCTTTTGTCAAATCCTTACATTATCACCAATATAACAGTAGGCAAGATTTTTATAAGAATTTTATTTTATCTTTGCCTGTGGTAGCTATTGAACTGGAACCATAAGCTTACTATTTTATATAAATAAAATATAGTCTACTGTTATCTGATTAAGATGAAAAGGAAATACATTGTACATTGTATATCTGGGTAAGAAGGGTTAGTCTCTGCATTTAGCAAACAATTTTTTTTTTCAAATTATTTATTACAATTACCATTATCTACTATATAACATCAATGCGTTTTACAGGTGACATTAATTTGTTATTTTTACAGTCCTACAGATTGCTGTGATATCCAAGATGTTGCTGCCTCTGACCTGGTTCATGGAAATTTGTTTGAGCACGAGGACAGTGAAGATGACATAGAAACAGCTGAAACAGTTGATGCCTCTGATGATAATTCAAATGGAGTGAAAAGGATTTTGGATGTTGGTCTTTCCAACGTTAACCGAGTCCTAGATGATGACACTGCGTTGGTTTTCATTTCACAATTGAAAGTTCTTGCCGAAAAGACTGTTGACAGCCAATGTTATGTTGATGAGTGCAGAAAACAAGTCGGCATTTCTATCGAAAGTAAAGGAACAGCAATATACCTAAAATGGGTAATCCATTGTTTTCTTTTGCATTATACTTTCATTCTTATACAAATGGTTTGGTTTGGGTTGTTTTAGTTGAACGCCCTATTAACAGGCAGGGTTGTTTAAGGATGTGCCAGGTTTGTTGTTGAAGGAAAGCCAGAGTACCCTGAGATAAACTAGTCAATATGTGGAATTGGCCCACATTGGACTCGAACTAGAAATCTACAATTGGATGGCTTGTGGTAATAGGTTGTGATATCTTAACCACTCAGCCATTGCGGCAAATTGAAACATAAATATCAGTGTATAAGTTTACTGTCTCATATGATGTGTGGTATCAGTAAATCAAGTGTTAAGATTATTTGCAACTGTTATACATGTGTACTTTTTATTTTATTCCTCCGTGAGAATTTACATCAATATTTGCAGGGGAGTAAAGCATTTATTTTGAATTGGTGATCTTTTTATGGAGTAAGAATTTTACTTGGAATCATATTATACTATTCTGTGTGTTTTAATGTTAATGTTAACTCGGTAGCAATAAATGCAAATCTATTTCGTTGTGTTTGAGCTGACAAATGAGAAAGATAATTAGTTTTATCCTGTACCCTAGATTTATCATGTTGCTATATAGCTAGAGAACTGAATTGTTTATGTTTCTCTACTTTCATCAGGTTTGTGAAGATGGCCATATGGTTTATAATTGGTGTTCCCAACCACTTCTCAATAGAGGTCTTCACAGTGGAGATATACTAACTGCGGCTGCTATTCTGTTTTCGGGAAACAATTATAGTAAGATTCAATTGTTGGCAAAGATTTTAAAGCTGCCCTTCCTGGGTGCGTCAACATTTACGCGTATCCAGAGGACATACCTAGTGCCCACTATTGAGGATTTATGGAGTGAGCAACAGATGGAATGCCTTGCCGAATTCCAAGACCATGGAATTACAATTTTAGGTAAGGGTTGGGCCCAATAGGGGAAAAAGAAGTAAATCCTTCAATTCGCTACAGGTCATAGAGTTCTCCATGGATTGTAACCAAACTTGCCCAGAAACATCCTTTAGGGGAAGGGGGACAGAATCTGTATTCATTGTAATCATCAAGAGATGTTATAGTATAGTTATGTATCTTTGCTTTGCAATATTCATGAATCGATGACAATTGACTGAGGCTTCTGATTGTTTGAAATTTAAAGTAAAAATATTGTCTACATCAGATTAAAAGAGCCATAGATGATATGAGGGAGACATTTTACAGCAAAAGGAATTATGACTACTATAAACCATCTCCTAGGGTGTTTTGAGAACATCTGCTTGGCAACCATTGCATTGATTGTTTGTTACTTACTTGCTATAAATTCATGTACATGTATCATTACAAATTTGTTGGTTAAAACAGGTGATGGAAGGATGGACAGTCCTGGACATAGTGCCCAGTACTGCTCATATACTGTTATGGAGAATATCACAAAAAAAATATTAGCAATAGCAACACTGGACAAGAGACAGACTGGCAGGAAAAGTGCTAATTTGGAAAAAGCAGGATTTCTGCAAGTGATGCATGAGCTCAGAGACAAGGGAGTCACTGTTACAGAAGTTGTCACTGATGCCCATATGCAAATTTCCTCACTAATGAGTAAGTGTTTGGTGTTGTTCATAATTTGATACATGTACCATAGGTTATTGATACACACACATATATTAAGGGGAATATGTTGTCGGTTTGTTTTGTTTCAACTTCAAAATGTTCTGTCAACAATGATTTAGTAAACATCACAAATAAAAATTAAAATGAAGTAATTGAACAAATGATGTGCTCTCAGCTGGTGAAGTGATGTTGATGTACATGTACTTTATTTTATGGTATGCATGTTTACAGAGAAGCAGTTTCCTGAAGTCAAACATTCCTTCGACATTTGGCATGTGGCTAAGAATTTAGGGAAGAAAATTGTAGCTGTAAGTTAGATATCTAAATTTATTATTTTCTGTTTTTGTGATTAAGATCATTATGACATATGTCAATATTTTTCTGTTACAAATTGATTTATCAATATAAGATAATCAGTTTGTTTGTTCAGTTTAGTTTTTCAATAAGAAATAAAGATTTGTTTGTTTGTTTGTTTGTTTGTTTGAGTTTTACGGCCCATCGACAACTAAGGTCATTTAGGGCCAAACTACAAGTCAAGCATTATTATCAGGATAAAAGATCAGGGTAAAAAAAACAAGTAAGGATTAAAACACAGATTGTAAACGTGTATTTGATAAAAAAGGTTTGCATGGGATAAAATAGTTTTGGCTAAAACACACGAGAAAACTCGTGCAAAATGTTGATGAAACGATGAAATGTTGAGTTGATACGATGATATGATGAGAAAAACGTTCATATTTTATCTAAAATACCGATTTCTTTGAGATAATTAAAAATACGATTATGTCTCACGGCATGAAACAAAGTGTACATGTCGGAGACATCGTAGTGCTTATCTCGTATGTGCTTAAAATCAATACAGTGCACTAAAATATGCTCCACTGTGAGAGGAGAATCACATGCATGGCATGTGGGAGGATCCTCCCCTCTCAATAGATAGGAATGTGTAAAATATGTGTGTCCAGTTCGGAGCCGAGAGAGAACAACTTCCTCTCTGCGGTCTCTCCGACTGGACAGTTTAGGATTAAGTGTAGGTTGAATTTTAAACAGTTTATTGTTTGTTTCGGTAGACCACCTTTGTTGCCAATGGTGTTTGATGGCTGACTGAATTGAAGGTTTGATGTCGGTGTATGGTAGTTTCAAATCTGTTTGTGCTAGGCGAAGAGCAGTCTTAGCTGCTTTATCAGCCTGTTCATTCCCCTTTATACCCACATGACTGGGAATCCAGAGATAAGTAATTTGAGTTTTAGAAGATAATCGAAATGTTCGGATTAAAAGATTTTGGATTAGAGTATTTCTAGGGCTTCTTGATTTCAAAGCCTGAAGAACCGAAAGAGAGTCTGAACAGATGATTGCCTTTTCAATGCGGTGTTCTTCGATATGGTCAAGCGCCAGACCGATAGCACATGCTTCCGCAGAGAAAATGGAGGCAATATCCGGGAGTCGGATAGAGGAGCAGTGATTAGATGTACAGCATGCTGCCGCAACTTTATCACCATCTTTTGATCCGTCAGTGTAGATCTGAACATGGTCAGGGAAAGCCCTAATGCACTCCCGAAAGGAGGATTTGTGTTCTTCGGGTAATGCACTGGATTTTGCCCTCTCATGTAGAGATAAATTGATATCAGGTGTTTGAATGAGCCATGGTGGTACATCCGATACGGTGTACTCGTCAATGGTGTCGAAAGTTATATTAAGTTCCAGCAAAAATTTTGAAATTCTGATGCCAAATGTTGGTATGAGCTTTTGATTTTGTGTAAATATTTCTTGGTGTTGTGGATTGAATACAAGGTTAAATGCAGGATTTTTGGGGTTGGATTTCAGTTGAGCAGCATACTGTAAGGATAATTTCTTTCGTCGATCGTCTAGAGATGGCTCATTAGCTTCCACATGGAGACTCTTCACAGGTGTTGTTCGAAAAGCTCCAAGTGCCAGACGCAGTCCCTGATTCTGTATAGGGTCAAGCATCTGTAGATAGGAGCTGCGAGCCGATCCATAGACAATAGAGCCGTAGTCAAGTTTTGATCTAATAAGTGCCCGATAGATACGTAGAAGCATTTCACGGTCTGCACCCCAATCAGAATGGGAAAGAACTCGTAGAATGTTCAGCGCCTTCGAGCACTTATCCTTCAGATGTTTGATATGTGGAACAAAGGACAGTTTCGAATCAAATATTAGTCCAAGAAATTTAGTTTGTTCAACTACTGGAATTTTAATTCCATTGAGTGTGAGGTCAGGATCATTGTGTGGTTTTCGTTTTTGACAGAAGTGCATACAGACAGTTTTTGATCTTGAAAATCTAAAGCCATTTTCGTCAGCCCAATTTTGTAATTTGCCTAAACATTGTTGTAGTTGTCGTTCTATAGTGTGCATGTTTTTTGATCTGTAACAGATCAAGAAATCATCCACAAATAGAGACCCTTCCGTAGATTGGCCAAGACATTTGGTTATGCTGTTAATTTTTAGTCCAAAAAGTGTGACGGACAAGATACCACCCTGAGGGACGCCCATCTCCTGTGTTTCTGTTTCTGAATAAGTTGAACCCGTTCGAACTTTGAAATGCCTGTCAGATATAAAATTTGATATAAACTTTGGCAAATTACCACGTATACCGATATCATGGAGATCGTTCATGATTCCATATTGCCAAGTTGTGTCGTATGCCTTTTCAAGGTCAAAGAATACGGCCACAAGATGTTCTTTCTTGGCAAATGCTTCTCGTATAAATGTTTCTAGTCTAACTAAGTGGTCTACCGTTCCCCTGCGGTTTCTAAAGCCGCTTTGCAAAGGACTTAAAATATTGTTTGATTCCAGGAACCAAACTAATCTGGTATTTATCATACGTTCTAGAGTTTTACAAATACAACTCGTCAATGAAATAGGACGATAGTTATTGGCATCAGTAGCATCTTTCCCGGGCTTCGGAAGGGGTATAATAGTAGATTCCTTCCAAGACTCGGGAATTTTGCCAGAAGAGTAAACTTGATTAAATATAGTTAAAAGACATTTTAGTGAAGAGTCTGGTAATTGTTTTAAAAACATATATGGAATTTCGTCTGGTCCAGCTGCCGAGTCCTTTGATTTCTCAAGGGACTCGAGCAATTCTGGTATCTCGAAAGGCCTATTGTAACTTTCACTATTGGAGGATTTAAAATTAAGACGTCTCTTTTCCTTTTCCTTTTTAAATTTTTGAAATTTTTTGGAATGATTTTTGATGGATGAATTTTTAGCAAAATTTTTGGCAAAGGCGTCAGCTATTTCGGATTTTGAAGAAAATATTTTATTGTTGTTAATGAGGTGGGAGGATGGTGTTGCTTTTCTTTTCCCACTGATTTTTCCAATCATTTCCCAAACTTTCTTCGAAGATGTATTGGAATTAATTTTTGAGACGTACTCTTTCCAAGTACTTTTCTTGTCGGATTTGATAGACCTTCGAGCTTTTGCTCTCCAAATTTTAAAATTGTTATAGTTTGAGACGGTTGGCGAAGCCAAGTACCGCCTCAGAGCGGAATTTCTACCAGATCTATTGATAAATGAATCATTTGAGAGACGAAACTTTGTAGGTTTTGGCACGGATTTTGGTATGGTTTTTGTAGCGATAGAAGTGAGCGCTTCTGTGAAAATTTTAATGGGGTCATCGAGGTTCAAAAATTTATCCTCAATGAGCTCCTCTGCGCACAAATTTTTAAATTGAACCCAGTCCGCCTTATGTAGATTCCAACGAGGAATAGGCTCCTCAAGTTTTGGTGACCCTATGTTTTTAAGTATAATTGGAAAGTGATCGCTCCCACAGAGATCACCGTTGACCATCCAATCATAATCCAGAAGAATTGATGGATGGCACAACGATAAATCAATGTGGGTAAGCGAGCCAGAGGCAGGGTGTAAATATGTTGGGGCATTGGTGTTATAAAGACATAAGCTGTTTTTATTAATAAAATCTTCGATACGTCTACCTCTATCGTCAGTGCCTGGGGAGCCCCAGAGGCTATTATGACCGTTAAAGTCACCCATGATAATATATGGCACTGGTAGTTGTGATACGATGTTACTCAGTTCATCACAACTAAATGGAGTATTTGGAGGTAAATATATAGAACAGACTGTTATTTTTCGGTGAAGAGTTGCGCTTATAGCAACAGCTTGTAAGGTGGTATTTAGCTGAATGTGTCTGTGAGGAACGTTTTTATGCACCGCCACCGCCACACCACCTGATGGGCGGCCACCTGTTGTTGGAGTTTTGGTGTATAGTGTAAATTGTCGGAGATTGATGGTGTCTTTCAGCATTATTTCTTGAAGGCAGAATATGGATGGGTTTTTTGTTTGTATAAGATGTTTTAATTCTTCTATGTTCACTTTAAATCCGCGTATGTTCCATTGTATGATAGTGTTTGTCTCTATGTTGGTCCCTGAGGATAGTTTGTCGGACCGACAGGACTACTTGAAGTAGGTTGTTTGGTGGCGATAAATGTGTTGTCACCAAACTCGCTGTCGTCCGATAGAACATCATAGATGTTCCGTCCAAGGATAGGGTCATCTGATCCCTTACTGGGTTTGTTGTTTAGTGCAGGGAACCTCGCCAGCTTTACCTTGGTGGTTTTGGTCTGGCGTTGCTCCTGCGGTGGTGTATTAGCTGGTCGCTTGGTTTTATTAGGGAGTTTTTTAACGTCAATAGACGGTGAAGATAAAGCACGTCTATGACGAGTGGCAGTAACTTGTTTTCTAATGTTCTGTGTTTGAATTTGGTGTTATGTAAGTCCCGGAGACGCCGGTGGGATTGGCGTTTTAGCTCCAGGTGGCCCAGCAGGTGGTTTTTGTTGTGGTTTGTTTTGTGGTTTACATGGACCTGACTTGAACCTGTTCGGGTCCCCCATGATTACTTTGCAGGCCTTAGCATCAGCCATATCTGGGACATCATTGTCCCAGTTAGGCTTGTCAACCAAGGTCTGGACCGACGCATGTTTGACGGTGACACTGTCAACAGGCGTCTTTGCGCGGGTGATCTGGGCATAGGTTGCCACATTCAGGTCTGAACACTCGACTATCCTCCTAGCTTCAGGGAAGGAGACACCTCGGGTATATTTGACCCGTAATATCTCCCTCTCCCGAGTCCAGGCAGGACAGGTGCGAGCAGACGCAGCATGGTCACCCCCGCAATTGACGCAGTGACGGTTGACAATGTCACATTCGTCTTTTTCGTCGTGACCTTCACGGCCACAGTACTGGCATACCATTTTACGTCTACAATTGCTCTCATGATGGCCGTACCTCTGGCAGTTACGGCACCTCAATGGATTAGGGATGTAGACAGTGACATTGTAACGTTGGTATCCAACAGTTACGCTCTGTGGTAATGTTGGTGTAGCGAATGTTAAGATAAAAGTGTGTGTTGGGACCAAGCTCCCACTTTTTCTCGTCATGATGCGTTTAACATGAGATACCGGAATGCTCTCCTCTTGGAAGTATGACAGTATGTCAGCCTCATTGTCATTGCGCAAGGCTGGGCACCTGATTACCCCCTTGCTGCAATTTAATGATGAGTGTGGTTTTACACACACACTGAGGCCGGCAAAACTGTTGGTTCCAAGGAGGTTCTCCGCTTGTTGCTTGCGGAAAACCTCTATTAGGAGATCACCCGATCCCAAAGGCTTGACAGATTTGACATCTCCAGCAATGCCTTTGATGCCCTTTCGCAATATTAAGGGTGATAAACCTGCAGTGGTCTTGCCACTCTGTGTAGAGGACATGACCAGAAACTGTGGGAATGTGTTTGTTGTACCGCTTTTTGTTTGTTGATTTGTGGTTGATTCCTTTTGGGGAGATTTTGGTTGTAGTTCATTTTGTTTGTTTTTGGAAGCCATCTTTTAGAGTTAATTACAATTCGCTAGCTGTGCCCCCACCCACCTCGGAGCCCAACAGGGGGACACTCATGATGACATGGATATCCAATGTCAAAGTGTCAGGGTTACACAGATAGTATACTCGGAAGAATATTTCGAACAAACATAATTCAAATCAAGCTTGCGACAGCACGCTCGCAAGATTGTACACCTGCAAGATCGATCAGAATCAAGACAATCCAAATTAAACTCACGATTGACCCTAAGCCACCGCCTTCTTGGAGATCTACGAACCAAGGGCTCGGCATGACCAGCCGATTGATAATACAGGGCCCATATTACCTCTCGTCTAACCGGAGTCTGAAGCCAAAGTAGTGTGTAGCAGTAAAAAAAGGAAGAAAAAAGAGCAAAACCTATTCAACCACCAGGACCTTCTTCCCCCGGATACGAGATGCAACCCACGGCAAACAGGTTGGCTCAAATTGGAGCTACTGTGAAAGCCTTCAGCTACACTGATATCACGCGGACGCACATCACACCCCCAAAAGTGGTGCGCATCCGCATGAGAACAGTGCACCCAGTCTCGGGACGTGGACCCAGCTTTCATGGAGACCAGAAATAAAGAGAAAAATAAAAAAGCAACAAGCAAAACATGGATGCAATCTTTAGTATATATATACATTTTGTATATGCAAAATATTGCACATATATTGCTTTGCTATATATTTGAAAGTGACAAATATGAATCCCTCTGTAATATATTGATACTGACTTTATATTCAGCATACAAAAATATACATTGTTTGTATTGTTTTAGGCTGGTCAAGATAAAGCCTGCAAACAACTTTTGAGCTGGAACCAGGACATCATTAACCACTTCTGGCATTGCTGTGAACAAGCAAACACATATGATGATTTTAGAAGTATTGTGCTGGTAGAAAGTTAATTTCAATATACATCCATCTAGATTTGCTACTAAGGAATTTTCCATACCAGGTAAATAATTATTCTTTAAATTGAAGGCTTCAATCGTCTTTTGTCCGCCATCATGCATCATGTGCTCAAAAAATAATTTACATTTTCAACTTTTTCTCAAAAACTAGTGAAACAAATTCAATGAAATTTTGCACAAACCTTTAGACGATTGTAAATATATGTTACCTTAGGTTTCATTGTCCAGATTAAGTTAACGTCATTATGTAGGCTGATGATTGTACCATTCTGAATGTTTTGTTTGTTTCAACATATCATGAAAATGTGGATTTATTTTTTTATGGGGGGGTGTTTTTTATAAAGGTATTGATTATGCAATTAATTGCAGTAGATGTGTGACATTTTTTGTGAATTCAAATTGCAGGGATTATGGGGAGGAGTCATTCATCATGTTGTGAATGAACACTCATGGGTTCTGTCCTACAGTGTCATGGGAGTTAGTGAATGCTCACATGGACCTCTTACTGACACAGAAGAGAAAGAGTGGATGAAGAAAGGAAGTCCTGCTCATGTTGCTCTGAGGAAGATTGTTTTGAACAAAAGGCTCCTTAATCAGGTGCCTTATTTTCTAAACTTCAGGTATGTATAAATGCTATCTTACATTTCCCCAGAAACGTTTACAAAGGGTGCATATCATTAAAAATACATAATAGTTGGACAAATTGGTAATATCTCTTTCATTTTATTAGAAAACCAATAACATTTTTCTTATGAATATTTCATAGTTTGGTAATTTATTGTGTTAATTTTATTGAGCTGAAAGTTATGGATGCTTTGATGGCAGAGTCACTACAGTGTCCTACAGTGTTTATCATTTTGAAATAAAAAATGCGAGATCTTTTTCCACCTTCCTTTCTTAATTTACAGAAGCACATCTGAATTGGAAAATTTCCAAAACCACATTCTCATGTATGCTGCCAAACGATTCGCATACACACCACCTGTGTACAGAGCTAGAAATGGATTATAATGAAAATGTAGACAAGGGAGTTTTAAAGAACAAAGATGGAAGCACTAGGTAGGATTTATACATACATAGTTACTTGGACAGGAATAATGACAGACTTTTAAAAAAATGGCAAGGGATGGGGATAAATAATTGAAAGGAACGCTTATTTTGCTTTTGTATTCAGGGTTAATTAAAGGGTCACTACCTTTCTGGAGCAAAACATAAAGATTTTTTTCAAAAACATTAGTATCACAGAAAAAATATACAGATTGCCTGAGATGATGTTACAACACCAAACATGATTTTAATAGCTGAAGTATTGGAAACAAACAATTATGTTGTCAGTACCAATATCAGTGTTTCCTAAATACATGTAATTTCATTTTTTTGTTCTGTTGTAGATATCAGAGAACCTATAATAAAAAATCAGGGAGATGGTCTGTTGTACCTGTAAAGCAACCCAAAACATTTGATCATGTCTTTACCCTGAGGAAAAAACTGTTGGAGAGACGTCTGTTAGACCGTAAAGGTATGCACAGCAAGGCTGTGCTAAGTGAAGACGATCCTAGAAACATTTCTCGCAATATTGCACCAGTGCCACCTCCATCCACTGCAGAGTTGGTAGAGGGGAAAAAGTCTCGGATGTCAAAATAACTTTATACTCTTGGTGCCATCTATTGGACAAACACTGAAGATGTATGTGTCATACATATTGGAGTTGTACATGTTTTTTCAAATCACTTTTTATCTGTGGTCTGTCTTCTGTCCATATTTATTGTGAAGTACTCGACAGATATTTCTCAATGTTATCAATTCAATTCAAAATATTTCATTCTCACACACATCCTCACATTCCTACCCTGTGAATTATATTAATTAATCAGGGAGCCTGTTAATTTAAGTAAAGATGGTAAATTTTATAGAAAGATGTATAAATAAATGTGTTTATTAATTAATAATTAAGTATATATGACTATCAAAATACAATCACAATAGTCTCCTTGTATGTACAATGTATTACATAATTGGACACATTATCTAGAATACATACCGCGTCCGACCCAATAAGCGCCTAGGTCGTTTAAAAAATAAGACCAAATTACTGAAAAACCTTTAAAGTTTTGATATTTTGTCTTGTGTCTGGGCAATCGAAATTGTATTGGGTCTAATACGATATATGGGTCCATATACACATCGGGAACATAATGCTTGGGTACATACATTGAACTATTATAATTTGTCATTTTCCCCTCATTATTCATTATTTATTAGCTCACCTGACCCGAAGGGCCGGTGAGCTTTTGCCATGGCGCGGCGTCTGTCGTCCGTCCGTCAACATTTCCTTTAAATCGCTACTTGTCATAAAGTACTGCATGGATTTTAACAAAATTTGGTCAGAAACTTCCTTAGGGGAAGGGGATCAGATTTTGCATAAATGGTGACCCTGACCCCCTGGGGCAGGAGGGGCGGGTCCTAATAGGGGAAATAGAGGTAAATCCTTTAAAGATGCTCCACTGCTGACAAATGGTAATTTTTCACTATCATAACCAGCAGCAGACGATTTAGTATTTTTCTTCAGTTACAAAAGTTACTTACACCACCAATTATTACCATTGAAAAGTTTTAGCTTCTAATTTTACTTCAAGTAAAAAATATGAAAAATAATTAATTGCATGCTGGGATGAAGGGCTATCAAATTTGTTCAAATGAATGACCTTGATCTTCATTCAAGGTCACAAGGGTCAAAAAGGCTAAATATTTAAACAACTTCTTCTCAAGAACCAGAAGACCCAGGGTACTGATATTGGGCATGAAGCATGCTGGGATGAATGGCTATCAAGTTTGTTCAAATGAATGACCTTGATCTTCATTCAAAGTCACAGGGGTCAAATAGGCTAAAATCTTTAAATGACTTCTTTTCAAGAACCAAAAGGCTCAGGGTTCTCATATTATGCCTGCCACATGCTGGAATGAAGGGCTACCAAGTTTGTTCAAATGAATGACCTTGACCTTCATTCAAGTTCACAGGGGTCAAATAGGTTAAAATCCTTAAACGACTTCTTGAGAATAACTAGGAGTCCTAGAGACCTGATATTGGGCCTGTGACATGCTGGGATGATGACCCACCAAGTTTGATCAAATGAATGACCTTGACCTTCATCCAAGGACACGGGTCAAATTGGCTAAAATCTTAATATAACTTTTTGTGAATAACTAAGAGGTCTAGAGACCTGATATTGGGCCTGTGACATGCTAGGATGAAGGGTTACCATATTTGACCTTGATCTTCATTCAAGGTCACAGGGGTCAAAATGGCTAAAATATTTAAATGACTATGTTGTATTTTGCCAATAGTCAGATGACCGTTAAGGCCCATGGGCCTCTTGTTTGTATTAATTAGACATATATATACACTATTAAACACGAATTATTGTTCAAATGATGAATATCATTTATGCTCTGTCGGCGGTGGAGCATCTTTAAATCGCTACTTGTCATAGAGTTCTGCAAGGAATGTAACCAAAGTTAGCCAGAAACTTCCTTGAGGTAAGGGGAACAGAGTTTTTATAAATTTTGGCTCTGACCCCTAGGGGGGCAGGAGAGATGGGGCCCAATAGAGGAAATAGAGGTTAATCCTTTAAATCACTACTAGTCATAGAGTTCTGCATGGAATGTAACCAAATTTGGCCAGAAACATCCTTGGGGGAAGGGGAACAGAGTTTGTATAAATTTTGGCTCTGATCTGTCCTTCAGAAAGAAACAATTATCCTGTAATCAGAACATTACTTGGTATTACAATAACCAGGTGAGCGATACAGGCCCCCTGGGCCTCTTGTTGTAAAAGATATCAAAGGAAAAGCGATAAATGATTGATAGTCAAGTGACATTATATGAAACTACCTGGTAATGACTTTTGGCTGTTTGCTTTAAAGCCAAAAATTAAAAAAAAAGAAAACTAAAGTAACGTGTTCTTATTTTTTATTACCACTTTAAGAATTTGGTTTTATGTAACGAGTGGTTCACTCCAAGCGTGATGGGTTAATGTTAACATATTGGCCATAAGGGTCTGGGAATTTGTCCCTTATTGCCCACACACAGCAACTTGGGACAAAATCCTGACACCAGCACCAAGGCGTCCATGCTGCCAGAGGGTGTACTGGCGATAGGCAGCGTATCGGTTTGCCTTGTTGAAGTCCTCCTCTTCGGCGTCAGCGAACACATCCTGCCGATACATTCGTGCAATGGCAAGAACAGCTTCATCCAGGATGAGTAACCGGAAATCCTGCAATTAAATTAATTTCATATTAGTCCTACGGATACGGGCTGGGTGGTTGAGCTATAGTTTGTGACATATCTGTCTCTCTGAGCATCATCATGTCTCATGTCATCCTCGATACTCCAGGGGTTCCGATCACTTACGATCTCTACACCCCTGGACTATCTCATAGTGAAATTGAAGGCAGCTCAGCTGAAAACATTTGACCAATCACAGGCTAGCAAAGATTTCCTTTGAAGACAACAGAGAGAGCGACGCCTAACATCAAAGCCACACAGTCAACCACAGTGGACCGTTATACGGCTCTTTTGATGTACATCAAATGACTAAATTACCTGTTCTATTCTGTTGCCTCCAGTTTTACTCTGAGATACTCCAGGGGTGTAGAGATCGTAAGTGATCGGAACCCCTGGAGTATCGAGGATGGTCTCATGTATATATGACTATGATTCCAATAGAACTTAAATCTGATATGTAACTAGATATGAGACAATACATCATATACCATATCTAAGCCATTGTTACCTATACTATGACATTTGACTTATCTTGTCCTGACCAATGTCCCTAAAAGTCATTGCAGCTTTTTAATTATGAATCCATCTAAGTATGGTAAACACATACTTTATAGGGAATTCTATTTTCTGAATAAAATTGTCTTGTCTTGTAACTTTATAGTGGAATTAACTTGTTTAAGCAAGACAGAATGCAGCTTATTTTTCACTCACTTCATCCTAATGTATGGATGGGTAAGGTCAAGAAAACTAATTGTAATGGCATTTCAAGAAACATGACAAGGAGTTGTATATCAACTGTCATGTAAAACAACTTCAGTTTGGGGGAAATAAAGCTTACAGCAAGTTGGGAGATGCAGAGTTGTGGGGACTTTCCACAACAAACTCTCTCAATGGGAGTGGGGAGGTCCCTACAATTTCCACATTTGCACCAAGGTAGGCTCGCAGAACCTGGTGCTGGATGGTACCCTCCTGATCCTCCTCCAGAACCTACGTCCAAAATATCGAACAGAAGGCTTGGATGTCTCCATGCTGTTCTAAGGAGGATATCCCTGACATCTGGTTCCTCCATGTGGTTTATCCTGGTCTGAAATACATATAGCATTTACCTTAATAGTGAACCTTGAACCTTATTTGTAAGAAAGTAAACATGTACAGAAATTTAGACACATCACTACTACTGTTGATATTTTAGTTAAAAAACAAAAGGAAACTTTCAGTACAAAATATGTTTGTGAAACAAACACCCAAATGGATAATACTATTTAAAACATAATACATTTGTAACATGCAAAATCCTGGCTAAAGCACTAAATTGACATAATTTTAGTTGTCCCTGTCATTTCTGGACATAAATGGTTTGTTATTACTGTCTTGTCAAGAAGTTTTAAGCCACAATTCATAATTACATGTAGAACTGGGATATCAAAATATAATTTTTGCTGTTGAAATTGATTACTCTTTAAAAAAAATAGATTTTATATAATTTATGGGTTATCAATGTTGTTGAACTTGTTGCCACATCCCATATGTATATTTTTTTTATAATTACCTGAAGCGCAATGCGTCGCTCTTCAAGACTTTCAGTTCCTTGAGAGCTGCGGCCTTGGGCACGTCCGCGTCCTCGGCCACGACCTCTTGGTCGACCCTGTCCACGTCCTCTCCCCCTCTCACTTTCTCCTCCGGACGCTCCTCTTGACCTTCCCCTCCCGCGACCTCTTCCTCTTCTTCTAGGCCTTATTGGACTACTCCGTTCTCTTTCGTCATTGCTTGTCTGAAAACAGATCATAATACAGTTATTATGATATTCATATGATTCACAAGATACAAAAGAACATGCTTTTAAAACTGAGAAAAACAGTGCAGAGCAGCATACTGCACAACAGATCGATATTTTAAACAAGGGCCCAATGGGCCCGAATCGCTCACCTGCAATCTGGTAATCATACATGATTCATAGTTAACAAAAAGAGTAAATCAGAATTTATATTATCCCTAAGCACATTAGAGGCCTATTTGCCTCTTGGTTATTAAAAAGAAGTCATTTAAAGATTTTAGCCTATTTGATCCCTGTGACCTTGAATGAAGGTCAAGGTCATTAATTTGAACAAACGTGGTAACCCTTGATCCCAGCATGCCTCAGGCCCAATATCAGGTCCCTAGGCTGTTTGGTTATTAAGAAGAAGTCGGGCGGCAGGACAGAAGGACGGCCGGACGACGGACCCTGCACCATAGCATAACAAAAGTTCAAAGTACAAGACATAATGGAAAATCTAAGCTGGCCCTCTCCAGAAATATACACAAGCTACATTATGATATTATTATAATTACACAAAACCATACACCATCGTGTGGAATATATATTGTAGTGATATTCTACATCTCACAGACCACACAAACGCATCATTTCATTTATTTACTCTGTTCCTCAATAACACACACACACACACACATATATATATATATATATGTATACAGAATTAAACCACGCAATATTTAGCATATTGTACTGGTGGCTATAGCTCCATCCCCATTTCCTATTCTATCACTGTTTACATAGGTCATATTATTACGTACCTTCAGCAAAATTAACAAGACAACATCTTTCACTGTAATATAACTTCACTAAGTTGTCTTGAGCACACCACTGTCAATCCACCACATTAGAACCATCAATATTGATGGAATTGTGTAAAACACCAGTTATCATCGCATAGATGCACACTGATGATATAATAATGGCAACGTTCACATCTATGGCTGTATAATGCATACAATTACATAGAACTGTGCATGTAGTGTACAAACCAGTAGCTTATGTTCTCATTCCTCAATCAACGATGTACTAATATAATGTACAGTTATGGCAAATAACACACGTAAAGAATTACCCCTATGGTGCCCCGCCAATTTTTGTAAACAATTTGTCGTGACGATTACAACAAACGACACAGTTTCTATAGCTCGTAGTTGATGATTATTTTAATAAGTTCACATTACGAAACAAATTGGAACTTTTCAGCATCGAAAAGTGTTCTTTCACTTTGCAGTAAGGTAAACAGAAACAAGCATGGCACTTACCTCGGTATTCATTTTGATGTGTTCCGAATGATGATCACGTGATTTTTCGATACCTCTCTGTTTCAATATTCATAAGAAGGCGGGGCTAAGCATTTCCCGTAATTTTTCTTTGCAGCATTATAATTACATCTTGAGATTTTTAACAGGTAAACTATATGGGGCAAATAGTATTAAAATATTATATCTATCATTTCCATAAATTTTTCGATGAAAAAACGCCGATAAATAAATATATTTCAGTTACGGCACATATAACTTTAAGTATGGGTGTGAAATCTGGATTCTTTAGGCACAAACAGAAATTTTAATGTTAGAAAGAGCGCGCAGATTCATTGCTAAAGATATCCAAAGTTTCATTTATAGAACTCGTACCGATATATGTTTAGGTTTATATACATTCGTAGATATAAAGAAATTATCGTTCTTTGGTAGAGTATGTCGCTTAGAAAAAGATACGTTAACATTTAGAATATTTTAAAGAAGACTCAATGCGTATAAATTAAGTGGAACTGTTGAAAGGAATTGTTGCATTGTAGACGACATTATGAGAATTATAAATAGATATGAGCTGATGCAAGTATTTTCCCGCTTCAATCACAATGGAAGAAATTAGTGAAGAACTCAGTAATGTCGAAAGATAAAAAAAAGAGTGGAGAGAGAGAATGCAGAGCGATAGCCAATTCGAAAGATTTAAAGTTATTCATAAAAAATGAGAACCACATACATTATAGTATATTTCAATAAAATATCCAAATTGCAGAAAATCCTTTTTATTTCTAACATTGTAATGAATATTATTGTTTCTAATTTGTCCAGTGAATGTACAGAGTTTTACACAAATGTGGCAAGTTTTACATCGATATTCTACTTCACATTTATGTTAATTGTAACTATAACAGTAATATGCGTGATAGAGTATGGTGTTTCATTGCATACATAAATGATATTGGTATTATGTTAAATGTGTAATTCCACTCTCTTCCGGAAAAAGATCTAATGAATATCTTAATTGGTGGTCCGCGCCGGTTGAGTACGATTTTAATGGCATAGATATGGACAAACTCAGGATTTTAAAGTTATATGTGCCCTATTTTTCATACTCCCGAATCAAGATGAGCTTTTGATTTGTTAGTCATCGCCAAAAGTTATCAATATTTCAAAAATTACAATACTTTCAATGCATAGGTTTTGATTTTACATGTACAAATAAGAACTCAAAACGATTTTTAGTAGTACTGCCAAAAATAAAACAAGCCAAATTGTGGTCTACAATTTCCTTTAACATTTTTTACAGTGTAATTAGTAATTGAATACTGATTTCGTCTGGTATGTTTCTATCTAAACATACATTAGGCATAAAAGACACTAATTTTACAGTTAATAACCTTTGTGTTGAAACTAACATTCATAAGGCCATCTGAGGACATTTTAATGATTTTCACAGCTTAATTTATCAAAATTTAAGTTTATCAATAGATTACTGAAGAAAAATGACATGTCAAAATGTTCGCCCAGTTATGGCACATAAAGCTTAAACATTACTAGCAGTTGAAAAAAAATGGCAAAATCTTATTATCAATAGCCAATGACATGTCTTAATTCTTATATTATTTATCCCAATGAAGTGTACTGTATTTCACTATTTTTTGTAAATATATATACAAAATGTAAATCTTAAATATTCATCCACTATTTGCACGAATTTAGCATGGATGTTTAATTTGATTGTTTATATGATTTATTCTGTTTATGTAATCTTCCCATTTTTGGAAAAATATAGAGAATAATAATTTAACGATGATGTACGTTTGTACTAGAAACTGGCTGTATATACTTCGGATTACGAAGACTATATCAAGATCATAGCGATTGTCCCGATACTAACAATATAAATGATATCTCATCAAAATCCAAATACATGTAGCCGGTTTAAAAAAGAACAAACGGGAAAAAACTTGTCCTTTTCACAATATTGAAAAAAAAGATAGAGCGATATTCCTGTTTTGGCCGATGGCGACATCTGGTGAGAGGTGAGCGCTAAACCTTTGCCCAGTGGCGACATCTGTTGGCCAAACAAGGAAACATCTTTTTTGATAATGCGAGCGGACATCCAGATCCCCTGGGGTTCAATTATCGTCCCGATTTCAGAGATAGGTGTCGATAAAGACATTAAAACCTGATAGAACGTGTCTATATTTACACAAGGGGCTAAAAATCCATCAGTCATTCTGATGATTTTAAAGAAAAAGGTAGCATCTGACATTTTTATGGGTTTAGATATTAATGATATTTGCTTGATTTATGTCTTTTTTCATTTCATTTCAAAGAATTTTATGTTCTTTCGATAAATAATTTATGAGTTGAAAAGTTGACAAATTTATTTGATTTCCTGATTGAGGGTATACAATAGTTTGTTGATTTTAAGATCATCAGTTTTACTGTCAACACTGGAAACGACACTTGGGAGTTTAGCAGCTCCAGACAGACCCGGAATACACAGGTCCGAACGAATTGTATCACATTTATCTAATTTGTTGAATTTGTGTATTTTGAAACTCATTCCATGACCGACCGGGCTTTCCTCAGTGCTGCTATAAGACTTCCATACACCTAATTATTATTTTGTTGGTGGCTAATTAGTTTGCAATAATTAATCAAGAGTTTCCACTTCACCACCGGCTTATTGGACTATAATTAGCGACACTGGTTTATGTTTATTTCTTGTTAATTAAGTATGATACATGTGTATATAAGGTTTGACGAATTATAACGATGTTCATCAAATGTGTTACAGTGGATCTTCAGACCCTCACGACCAGGACAGGACATTCCGTACAATGTAAGTTGTTTTACTTTTCTTATGTTCATCTTGCATATGTGTGGACAAATGTAAAATGTTAGTAATTTTCATTTCAAAACGTGCGCATTTAACATGATTATTTAACACACACTCTTGATCTACATGGATAAATAATGATTAGATGTAGAGTAACAAACACATGATTTATTTTCTCTCTAAATGTTGGATAGTATTTTTGTTTACATATATGAATAAATCAAGTAATGTTTTACTAATTGATAGATTTAGAATTAAAAAAAAAATAGTTTTAACATTTCAGTTGGCGGTTCGCCATTACGAGAATTAGAAAAGTATACTAACGATTGTAATACATAACTGCATATAAGATGTTTTACGGCGCACAGTTTGTTGTACTAGTACACGGTGTGTATTGTACCTTATGTAAATGGAATTAGCATTTCTATAAGTTTAAGTTTGTTTTCCAATTTCCTAATATTCTATGTTGTATATGTATATATATCAATGTATGAGTAAATTAAATTTAAATTTAAACTGAACTCGGCAAAGATGATAAATTAAAGCTAGCATGTATAATGGTCACTCTAATTATAAAAACCAAAATAATCTAATCATGTATTTAATTTATTTGTAGCAAAACAAAAATTAGATATTAAACAATGTAGATGTAATATTTATGTACAATTCATAATTATGTACAATTTATAATCATGTACAATTTATAATTACGTACAGTATGTAATTATGTACAATTTATAATATGTTCAATTTATATATGTACAGTATATGTATGTAATTATGATCGAAAGAAAAATAAAATGACAATTTTCCGCTGTATTCCTTTGCTTCGTATAGACATTTATTCCTAGATTACAATTTTATTTAAGATTTTTTCCCACACAATGTCATTTTAAATCATCTTTAAATTTAAGGATTGCCATTGAGATGTTCGGTACCCCTCGGGATATTGAATCCTGTGATCCGCAAGTCACTATTGACCCTGATCTCCTGACACCAGTCTGTCCAGCTAGCCTCCGGCCACTGGAGATCTGGTAAGTCAACATGTAACACAGATCTATCACGGCCGAGGAACTGGTTCAATTAGCACATGGTTCTACCGAGGGCTACAAAATGTTGTTAAATCCGATTTTTTTTACAATATTTTGCTATCTTGCAGATTGAAAATCATTTTCTCTAAAAATTACCGGTGCGAGTTTTTTTTTCTATCACTCTAGGGAAAAGACAAGCTCGACCTCGCCGAAGAAAATGAACCAAAAACTCAATCACCTTTCACAATACACAAATCCATACCATTCTATAAACATTTCTTTCTTATTAGATTAACTGCCAAAAACTTATAAAATAATAATGATAATAAATTTCCTGTAAACTAGCGTGTGAACCGAATGAAAAAAGCATGTGCCTCGCACTGGTCACCTACACATGTACATGTACCTATAATTTGTTATAATTTTACAAATAAAGGTCTAAGAAAACCACGACTGTTTGTCAAATCTCAATACATGAAAATGCGTGATATTTTAAAAACAAATCCCGTTGTTTGCATCTTTTTTTAGTAAAACCAGTCTATTTTTTTAAATAACGTAAAAATTTACTGAGAAAATAGCGATTTTGTTGACGCCGTGACGTCACGAGACCGTATCATACAGCCTTAAGCAGGCGACATGTGTGTATTGCACGAGACCAGACAGTATGAGAGAAAAGTATGTATATTATAATCAACTATCAATGTTATGATGGGTTATTTTTAAATAAATAGAATAATAAATACACAGTAAGAAAATAAATAATTCAAATAATCAGTATAGTAATAAAATGGATCAGTTTCAGAACATTCTACTTTTAGTATGAAAGAAAACAGTATCACACCATACCTGTAGAACTGGATGTAAAATTTAGTAACTTGTAATTCAAAAATAGATAAGGGGAAAATATTATAAAATAGAAAAGCATCAAATGATATCGAGTAAGTCCGTACCAGGAAAAAGAAATATTTGGTCAAACAACCATGTGCCGGATGTGTTATATATATTTTATATGTTTCTAAAACATTGACCATCAAGTGTGTAAGGCCTATTCAATATTGATTTTTTTATTTCAAAGTTGTGTATGAAAAAGTAGACGAACAGTAGTTCACTATGACGGCATATTGTGACAATTTAGAGTTTATACTGAAGTCAGTCTTAATGAGTTAGAATAGATAAACTTTTAGCCTTAAAGCTGACAATGCAAGTTAAAAACATGCATTTGAAATTTAAAAAAAATAACGAAATATTTTTTTTCTAAAATTGTTTCTGAGACATCCCCTAGTTTATGACAGTGCGGTATCTAAGAAAGTGGCAGCCATTTTTCTTTTACTCTGCTTAGTAACCTTCACTGGCCAACCCCCTATATAAAGCACGGGACACTTGACACACGTGTGTACACATGCCCGATATTGCAAATAACAATGTCAAATTGAAAATAAACGCTGCAATCACCTGACAATATTTCATTGAAGTAATGGATGAATGTGTTGTCAGCTATACCCCAACATATGTCCAATACGAACTAATAAAACACTTCAATATACACTAGGTTTTACACGTACAATTTACATGTACATCGACACGTGTGTGTCCTTGATAGTGTCGCTCGTTCGAGTCAGGTACTATTATGGTCAGTTGAGTGCATCGGGTACGATATCGATGATATACGTGGAGATATGTGGACGGATTATTGTTTGGATTTCTATTCATTTGCGTTGAAATTTTAGTTTGAGAAACATCTAAATGACAACTTAGAGAAGTTGACATGTTTTCTTGCTAAAACAAGTCCCATATAATTTTATAGGTGAGGGTTTTGTTAACCTATTTGTAGATGATATATACTGTGGACTGCTAGGTGTATGGGTACATGAATGAGCGCACGTGTGTGCACTTTGATCTTAGCCAAAAGGCCGAGAAGCGATTAGCGCACGTGTGTCGATTCACCCGCTTTATATAGGGGTCGGTGAGTCGTCGGGATGTAAAACAAAAATGGCTGTCCTCAATCGGGGAATGTCTCATAAACGATTCTTGAAATTCGAGTATACTTATTTAAAAAAAAATCAATTTAATAATTTTAACTTGCATTGTCATCTTTAAGTAGTTTTTATATTTCCCTTACATATAAAGAATATGCCCATATCATGTCCATACCTTAATTACGTGATATACAATTCATTACTATATCAAATAAGCGGAGTTTTCCGCAATTAAACGAAATATCGCTATATTTGAAATAAATCCGGACCCAATTTTAGAGCAAATTGCACCCAAATCGTTATAAAGTGATCGAAAAAAATGATTTTTTAGAATTTCCACGAAGACTGACATTTGCAATAAAGAAAAGCCAATAAAAAGTATACCTCACCACATTATTTTTTTCAAAATATGACCGATTTGCTTTCTAATACCCCTTAAATTTTGACCTTGTTAGTTTTCTATATTTTTTGTATTATTGGAGCGTACAAGATAACACAATAATTATTTATCTTGATGATTTATTTATTAGACTGTGTGACATGTTTACATGTTGTTTTACAGATAGAAGACCTTTCTGGCAACCAGGAATTCATATCGCCATTTGGAACTCCAGGATTTGAAAGGAAAAACGTATGTGGTCGCTTTTAATGCCAAAAATATTATTTCACTAAAAATATTTCAATTATAAAATACATTAACATGCGTCTCCGAGCGGTCTATTTTAATTTTTGCTAAATTAAAATTTTATAATCATTTATTTGTTTTCAAAAAATCATTCTTGAATATGTAATGCCTAAACCGTATTGGTAAGTAACCTTAATATTATATCATATTACGACACAATATTACATCATATCACAACACAATATTACATCATATCACAACACAATATTACATCATATCACTACACAATATTACATCATATCACAACACAATATTACATCATATCACTACACAATATTACATCATATTACAACACAATATTACATCATACTACAACACAACATTACATCATATCACAACACATTATTACATCATATCACGAAACAATATTACATCACATCACGACACAATATTACATCATATCACAACACAATATTACATCATATCACAACACAATATTACATCACATCATATCACAACACAATAATACATCATGTCACAACACAATATTACATCATACCACAACACAATACTACATCATACCACAACAGAATACTACATCATATCACAACACAATAATACATCATATCACGATACAATATTACATCATATCACGACACAATATTACATCATATCACAACACAATATTACATCATATCACAGCACAATATTACATCATATCACAACACAATATTATATCATATCACAACACAATATTACATCATATCAAACACAATATTACATCATATCACTACACAATATTACATCATATCACTACACAATATTACATCATATCACAGCACAATATTACATCATATCACAGCACAATATTACATCATATCACGACACAATATTACACCATATCACATCGCAGTATTACATCATATCACAACACAATATTACATCATATCACAACACAAAATAAAATTATATTACAACACAATATTACATCATATTACAACACAATATTACATTATATCACGACACAATATTACATCACATCACGACACAATATTATATCATATCACAACACAATATTACATCAAATCACAACACAATATTACATCATATCAAACACAATAATACATCATATCACAACACAATATTACATCATATCACATCACAATATTACATCATATCACGACAGGATATTACATCATATCACAACACAATATTATATCATATCACAACACAATATTACATCATATCACATTACAATAATACATCATATCACAACACAATATTACATCATATCACATCACAATATTACATCATATCACGACGCAATATTACATCATATCACGACACAACATAACATCATACTACACACAATATTACATCATATCACAACACAATATTACATCATATCACAACACAATAATACATCATATTACAACACAATATTACATCATATCACATCACAATATCACATCATATCACGACACAATATTACATCATATCACGACACAATACTACATCATATCACAACACAATATTACATCATTTCACAACACAATATTACATCATATCACGACACAATATTACATCATATCACAGCACAATATTACATCATATCACAGCACAATATTACATCATATCACAGCACCATATTACATCATATCACGACACAATATTACATCATATCAAACACAATATTACATCATATCACGACATAATATTACATCATATCACAGCACAATATTACATCATATCACGACACAATTTTACATCATATCACGACACAATATTACATCATATCACATCACAATATTACATCATATCACATCGCAATATTACATCATATCACAACACAATATTACATCATATCACAACACAAAATAAAATTATATTACAACACAATATTACATCATATCACAACACAATATTACATCATATCACTACACAATATTACATCATATCACAGCACAATATTACATCATATCACAGCACAATGATGCATCATATCACAACACAATATAACATCATATTACAACACAATATTACATCATATCACGACACAATATTACATCATATCACGACACGATATTACATCATATCACATCACAATATTACATCATATCACATCGCAATATTACATCATATCACAACACAATATTACATCATATCACAACACAAAATAAAATTATATTACAACACAATATTACATCATATCACAACACAATATTAATTCATATCACGACACAATATTACATCATATCACGACACAATATTACATCATATCACAACACAATACTACATCATATCACAACACAATATTACATCATACTACAACAAAACATTATATCATATTACAACACAATATTACATCATATCACAACACAATATTACATCATACTACAACACAATATTACAACATATCACAACACAATATTACACCATATCACAACACAATATTACATCATATCACAACACAATATTACATCATGTCACAGCACAATATTACATCATACTACACACAATATTACATCATATCACAACACAATATAACATAATACTACACACAATATTATATCATATCACAACACAATATTACATCATACTACAACACAATATTACATCATATCACAGCACAATATTACATCATATCACGACACAATACTACATAATATCACAACACAATATTACATCATATCACGACACAATATTACATCATATCACAGCACAATGATACATCATATCACAACACAATATTGCATCATATCACAACACAATATTACATCATATCACAACAATATAACATCATATCACGACACAATATTACATCATACTACACACAATATTACATCATATCACAACACAATACTACATCATATCACAACACTATATCACATCATATCACAACAACATTACATCATATCACGACACAATGTTACTTCATATCACGACACAATACGACATCATATCACAACACAATATTTCATCATATCAGAACACAACATAACATCATTCTACACACAATATTACATCATATCACAACACAATATTTCATCATATTAAAACACAATATTTCATCATATCAGAACACAACATAACATCATACTACACACAATATTACATCATATCACAACACAATATTTCATCATACTACACACAATATTACATCATATCACAACACAATATTACATCATACTACAACACAACATTACATCATATCACAACGCAATATTACAACCTCACTCAGATCTCAGATCATTCATTTGAGTCACTATTCTGAGGTAACCTGAATGGCAACATTCCAAAATCCTATCGATACAGAAATCTCAAAATAGAAATGTCATTTTGTTTTGGTATTTGGAATCTTATTACGAAAGTTTTCAATACTGATTTAATCACAGGTTAATTCTAACTCGACAGTGCGAAAATCACTGTTCAGTAACAAGCGTGTCCGAACGACCGATGGCGGTACTATTGTGCCAAAGAGACAGAGGTGTTCCGAAGGAGATGAAATCATAATGGACTTTGATATGCTCTCTTTCAAGGTAATCAAAACTTAGAAACAATCTAAGCGTATCAAACTTCACACTTTACACATTTATGATAAAGTTATTATTTAAATGTTAAGATAATAGCCGTAAGTCATGTACGTTTCTCATGTATGAGCATGGTCCTTCCCTAATTCTTTCCTAACAGCAAGACTTATAATTTGTCATAGTCCTGAAATGGTTGCTCTTCGTTTACTAGTTATACCTTCATGTGTTACATTTTAATTTCAACTTTATTCGCCATTAATTAGAATCTTTTGTAATTTTATCCATTTGCGTGACATTTAGTAAAAAAAAATCTAGGACGGACTTGTAGTTCCTTTTCAATGTTTCTCTATATTCACAATGCGCCTTTTACGGATTACAGGAAAGACATACACCACCCAAGTGTAAACCCGAGTTTGTTATCAGAGCGGTAAACAAGTTCGTAGAACACGAGGATGTAACCGGAAACGGAAGTCAGTCATATTGTTTACCCACAATCCTTGGTAAACATAGTGACCTTAAAAGCATAACCTCCAGTACAGTAAGTTAACAAAAGCTTGGTTGAATATCATTGTATAGTTTGTCAGTAGAACAAATACAAATATAAAATTATTTAATATAAATATTTATTAACCCTCTTCTTCAGCTGTCCTTTATTAAAAATAGACTAAAATATATTGTTTTTGGTCTTAATTCTTCTCTGTGGTGGTGTAACTTTTCAGGTATTATACAAAGTTATGAATCTTGGACCAGGTGTTTGTTTAATAATGTAAGTTAGCCAAAAATTAAAACTGCTTTCCTGACGAAAATCATTACGTGACTGTCAAGGGAAGTGTTTAATGACAATTCGTACTAGTATCACTGGAATACACCTATCGTTTATCCTTGTAGTTGTCTGACGTAATGGACGGACACTTTGATGACGTCATTGGAAGTTACAGGATCATTGATTGTCGCTATCCATATGAATTTGAAAGTGGACACATACGAGTAAGTTCTACCAAAAAGAAGAAATCAATACAATAAATTAGAAAATCATTTCTAGATTATCTGATGCATAAACTATTTAAAACTGGGTGTATTATGATCCTATCTTTGAAAATTCACGCCAAATTCTTAATACATTACAATTGTCATTTTTCTTAGGGAGCCGAAAACCTGTACACTAATGAAATGATAGAGAGGTTATTACGGCAGGGAACATCCACTCAACAATCCCCAAAACGAGACATCCTTGTTTTCCATTGCGAATTTTCTTCAGCGAGAGGACCGAGAATGTAGGTCGTCTTTTAATGAACTAATGAACAAATTTGAACAAATTTGTTTTATGGTATTATAATTGATTTTTATTTATTTTCATACTAAATCCGACTTTCTGATAGGCAGATTCTTTTCCTTCATACTACTATAATTATTTTTTCTTTGTAAGCATTTTACCATTGAACTGCATTCAGTTGGCAATTATATAACCTTGAGATAATGAAGCACATTGAACTTTCATATTAATTCTGTAACAAAGATATGCTCCGAGACTGGTACCATTTTTTACTGAATGCATTCTCTTTTAGGTCTCGACTCTTGCGGAAACTTGACCGTGAGTTAAATATAGACCGCTACCCACTCCTCAACTACCCTGAGGTGTACCTACTTCACGAGGGATATAAGGCCTTCTTCCACAGTCGTCAGGTAAATAAGGCTCCAAATGTCACATTTATAGCTTCATATCCGTATTGCTTGGAAAATGACATACTTTTAGTACACTGTATAAACTTGTTTATAACTGACCCAGGTGAAGATTGTTAAAGCTGACAATGCAAGTTTGTGACATCTCCCATTCATCTCACCCTCCCAACATGACATTGTCGAAACCAAGGAAGTAGCCGGTAACAGTGGTGTTCATTGCAATTTTATTTTCATTGTTCCAGGAACACTGTGACCCGCTGGGGTACACCCCGATGCTTCACAGCAACCACAAATCAGATCTACGTCATTTCCGGTCAAAATCAAAGTCCTGGTGCATCGGAGACAGACGACGAGGAGTTCAGAACAGATTGAAGTTTTCAGATTGGTGAACGTAAACCGGAAATTATGGTCTCATGGCGATAACAGTTATCATGTTGAGAAATGTAAATAATTTGTAATCTCAATCTTTGTCACGGCACCATACGAATAGTATTGGGAAAGCTGTACTGAGTATACACATTAATGCGTTTTTAAAATAATACTACAGATCTAATATTTTTTCATGGATGCATTTGAGTGCTCTTAATCCCATTGTTATTGTTCTTGTTTTCAAGAACAAATTGTTTGTAAATAATTACTTATTTATTACTTGTTATTGCGCGAGGTATTGTTGCGATATAAACAAAGCCCGTTGTTTTTTTTCTTCTCTATAACTAAATGTTCTTTCCCATTCTCTTTTTCTCCTCTATATCTCAATGTTCTTTTCCGTTATATTCTCCCTGTCAATTTTATCTATTGTTCTCCAAGACAAGTTGTTCAGTGTAATTATACTAGTAGTAAAATAGTTATAACTTTAAATTATTTGTTTATCTTTGCGTTCTGACGTCTTAGCATTCTAGACACACTTTTGAAATGGTTGATACAGTAAGTTATATATAGGATCTTAAATGGTTGACACAGTAAATTATATATATAGGATCTTAAATAATTGATACAGTAAGTTATACATAGGATCTTAAATGGTTGATACATTCAGTTATATATAGGATCTTAAATAGTTGATGCATTAAGTTATATATAGCATCTTAAATGGTTGATACAGTCAGTTATATATAGGATCTTAAATGGTTGATGCATTAAGTTATATATAGCATCTTAAATGGTTGATACAGTCAGCTATATATAGGATCTTAAATGGTTGATACATTAAGTTATATATAGCATCTTAAATGGTTGATACAGTCAGTTATATATAGCATCTTAAATAGTTGATGCATTAAGTTATATATAGCATCTTAAATGGTTGATACAGTCAGTTATATATAGCATCTTAAATAGTTGATGCATTAAGTTATATATAGGATCTTAAATGGTTGATACAGTCAGTTATATATAGTCTTAAATGGTTGATACAGTCAGTTATATATAGCATCTTAAATAGTTGATGCATTAAGTTATATATAGCATCTTAAATGGTTGATACATTCAGTTATATATAGGATCTCAAATGGTTGATACATTAAGTTATATATAGCATCTTAAATGGTTGATACAGTCAGTTATATATAGGATCTCAAATGGTTGATACATTAAGTTATATATAGTATCTTAAATGGTTGATACAGTCAGTTATATATAGCATCTTAAATAGTTGATGCATTAAGTTATATATAGCAGCTTAAATGGTTGATACAGTCAGTTATATATAGCATCTTAAATGGTTGATACAGTTACTTATACAATATATAGTATCTTAAATGGTTGATACAGTAAGTTATATATAGGATCTTAAATGGTTTTTACAGTTACTTATATATAGTATCTTAAATGGTTGATACAGTTACTTATATATAGTATCTTAAATGGTTGATACAGTCAGTTATATATAGGATCTTAAATGGTTGATACAGTCAGTTATATATAGTATCTTAAATAGTTGATGCATTAAGTTATATATAGCATCTTAAATGGTTGATACAGTCAGTTATATTTAGGATCTCAAATGGTTGATACATTAAGTTATATATAGTATCTTAAATGGTTGATACAGTCACTTATATATAGCATCTTAAATAGTTGATGCATTAAGTTATATATGGCATCTTAAATGGTTGATGCATTAAGTTATATATAGCATCTTAAATAGTTGATGCACTAAGTTATATATAGCAGCTTAAATGGTTGATACAGTCAGTTATATATAGCATCTTAAATGGTTAATACAGTTACTAATATATAGTATCTTAAATGGTTGATACAGTCAGTTATATATAGGATTTTAAATGGTTGATACAGTTACTTATATATAGGATCTTAAATGGTTGATACATTAAGTTATATTTAGGATCTTAAATAGTTGATAAAGTCAGTTATATAAAGGATCTTAATTAAGTATTCTTTAGAGTCTGACAAGTTTTACTTTTGCGAGCAAAATTTAAAACTCTGAGACGAGTTTAATAAAATCTCGTGAAATTAACACAATTTAAAATAGTATTTATCACATAGCTACAACAGCTTACAAATAAGGAATCTCAACACAAAAATATACCACTAAAATCCAACTAAGGCAACCATTTTTTATCCTGCCGTCATCGAAATTCCAACGTCACATCTTTTTCCTGATACTTAATTCATAACGTCTTAATGGAAATCGCCCCAGGTCATGTTACAATAATGACATATGCAAACGTATTACACGGGCGAAATCACTGGCTATCAGGCAGATTGTGTGGCACATTAACATACTAGGAGAGATCAGTAAGTATACCTTTAACCATTCCTAGGCGTTTCCTAAGATTTCTTTTAAATGAAAACTGATTTTTGTCTTATCATGGAACCAACAGGATATATTCTGAAATATTCCTGTGCGTAACACAAAAACTAAATCGGTAAGTGTCGACTTTGTGATAAGTTGGAGCCTATATTTATGTGTTGGTTCGTACAATCCTATCACCATTAGGTCTCATGGGTAGAAGTCTATATTACCCAGTTATAAGCAGTGGTTTTGGTGTTTAATCAGATTAGCAAATATTGGTCCTCGTATGTGTTAGAAAATGTGTAACTTATCTGAGGAAGTATCGGCTATATATTATCATGTATAAACTGAACGGTTGGTCGATGATTTTATGCTTCAGTGCTCATCTTCACTTCTTTCTCATCTAATCATGTCTTTCTATTTTTTTAAATGTTTAAATAAACTAAAAATGAAATGAAATTGATTTGTTTCGCGGTGTTTTTATTTTTATTTCAATTGATCAATGGCTGCGATCAGCTCACTGAAGATCATCACCGAAATTTGTGTCGATCCCGTAATGGTCTTGACATATCCGACTCCATCGACCGTAGAGTTCCTGTTTAGACATTTGCCACAATGTTTTTAGAGTTGTCCACCCTTTCTGTGCCGTAGAGAGTACATATTCAGCATTTTCTGGGTCGTTTTCAGCAGAGTAAGCTCCCATCACTAAAGACTGTGCAAATCGTGCATACACACACTGTTTCAGCACCTTCAAGTCTTCTCTTCCAAGTAAGAACTCTTGTAAAAAGCCGGCAAGTGTGTGACCTCCAGCATCAATGGGGTCAATGACGTCACTTTCAAGTATGACGTAACACATAATGATTGCAATCTCAAAAACGTAACAAGAGTAGACAGAATCCCCAAAGTCAAGGACTCCTATAACGTCATATTCTCCATTGGTAGGTTGTTCGCTCATAAGAATGTTGTAGTCGTTGACGTCAGCATGTAATGTTCCTATTAATAGAACAAAGTAACTTTACTTTCGAGATAAAATAAAAGTTAATAATCTACCGTATAAACCGGATAATACTATGGGTATCATCGGTTTAAATAGTTCATTTCTACGTTCGGAAATAGATGTTTTTACGGTTGACCTATAACTTAAGGAACGACTAGTTATTCAATAGAAATAAGGGAATACTATAAGCGATCATAAATTAGTGCACAAATTTGTATTTGTGGATACGAAAAATTATTGCTTAGGAATGAAATGGTAAAAAAAATTAAAAAAAAAAAAATATTAAAGTGTCACACACATTTTACAACATATATTTACATAATCATTATCACCACATATAAATAAAACATGTCCAAATATATTTGGCGTATGAGACACTACTGACACGTAGTTCTGAATGGTGGGCGAAGTGCAAGAGTGATTAGACGATCTCCTACCGACAGGTTGCACAACCCCCATCATTCTACTCATGACAAATTAAATATAATTACGTATATTTACATTCGAAGTGTTTCGTCACTACATGAATCAACCAACTGACGAAAACAAACATTTGCCTGTGAAAACACTTTGAATTCACTATGAATACAACGATTCTCGCACATCGATCAGCTGATTTTAAACAATACGCCAGTTTCATATCAATACAAAATAGTCCCCCACAATATTTTAATGTATAATATCTAATGTGTTGTTTCTTGATATAGAATCAACTAAGGTTCACTGTAATAAATTAATCAAATCTTATTTTAACTATACTTTCTAGTTTATCTTTTGTTATTAGCAAAAAAGGTCGACCGGAAGACGGAAGCTTGAAAACGCGACGCTGTGGAAAGACTTCGTCAACCAGCTGTTCCATTAATCTCGTTTCTCGTCGTACATGTATATGGATATCATAATTTTAGATATGATATAAAAACCTTTCAATATTTTTTTATTTTCATAAATTATTCTAATGTACATATATGGATTGAATGTATTTTTCTAATTTTCATAGCGGCTATGAATAGCAGAAGCTATCCACATATCCTCCGAGGAACGCGTTATATAATAGTATGTACGTACGTATGCATCATAGGCAATATACAGTATACTAAATAAAAATAGTACAGACGAAAATTAAAAGTAATATACTAGCAATCATTAAATTCACCTGTTTAACTTAGGAACGAAGTAGTATTGCTAATGAATGAAATAGTTTTGCGTGGGAAAGAAATAGTATTGCTTTGGAATAAAAGAATATTGCTTGAAAAACAATATATTACTGCGTTGACAAAAAATGGTAGTTTCGAAAAGAAATAGTATTGCTTATGAACGAAATGTTATTCCATGGTCATTCATGGGACATTTATTTCCTATTCAATTTTATTTTCGGAAGAAACACTTTCTTCTCCGCATTCATACATTCATAAACATAATTTTCATATTCATCATCCACATCATCAATGCCACAAAGTATCAAACCACTACCGTCATGCTTTGTTTTAATCATGCATATTATCACAAACATATTCATGTACATTCACTCGTCTCGTGCACATGTACACTAATAATCCAAATAAAATTGTGTACATGTTTCTTTTTAATGTAGGGCAAAGAAGTAATTGTAACTGTGTGGACAAAACATTATCGAATTTGGCAATCTGCCCCTTTGTAAAGAAACAAACAAAAAAAGAAATAAAATCACATATTAATGACAGTCACGAATGTTCACAAAACATGAACAATGAACATCATTGCCCTATATTTACTACCTTAAGTATCCTACAGACATATGACTATAAGGATCTAGAGTTAAACAAGCGTAGGTATTACTTCCTTGACTCATGTTTCTTTTGAATTGACATGCATGTGTACCTCTCGACTACAGTAGAGTTCAAACAACCAGGTTTTAATGCATGGGAAATAAATATTGCGTAAGTACGAGATTAAGATCATCAGTATGTGAGTGTTTATGTGAGTGTTTGTGAGTGTTTATGTGAGTGTTTGTGATTGTTTATGAGGTGTTTATGTGAGTGTTTGTGATTGTTTATGTGAGTGTTTATGTGGTGTTTATGTGAGTGTTTATGTGAGTGTTTGTGATTGTTTATGTGATTGTTTATGTGAGTGTTTATGTGAGTGTTTATGTGGGTGTTTGTGTGAGTGTTTATGAGAGTGTTTATGTGAGTGTTTCTGATTGTTTATGTGGTGTTTATGTGGGTGTTTATGTGGGTGTTTGTGTGAGTGTTTATGTGAGTGTTTATGTGAGTGTTTATGAGAGTGTTTATGTGAGTGTTTCTGATTGTTTATGTGGTGTTTATGTGGGTGTTTATGTGGGTGTTTATGTGAGCGTTTATGTGAGTGTTTGTGAGTGTTTGTGAGTGGTTATGTGAGTGTTTATGTGAGTGTTTGTGATTGTTTATGTGGGTGTTTATGTGAGTGTTTATGTGAGTGTTTATGTGAGTGTTTGTGTGAGTGTTTATGAGAGTGTTTATGTGAGTGTTTGTGAGTGTTTATGTTATTGTTTATGTGGTGTTTATGTGAGTGTTTATGAGAGTGTTTATGTGAGTGTTTGTGAGTGTTTATGTGAGTGTTTATGTGAGTGTTTATGTGAGTGTTTATGTGAGTGTTTTGTGGTGTTTATGTGAGTGTTTATGAGAGTGTTTATGTGAGTGTTCATGTGAGTGTTTGTGTGAGTGTTTATGTGGGTGTTTATGTGAGTGTTTGTGTGAGTGTTTATGTGGGTGTTTATGTGGGTGTTTATGTGAGTGTTCATGTGAGTGTTTGTGATTGTTTATGTGAGTGTTTATGTGAGTGTTTATGTGGGTGTTTGTGTGAGTGTTTATGTGATTGTTTATGTGAGTGTTTATGTGAGTGTTTATGTGAGTGTTTATGAGAGTGTTTCCACATAAAACAATAGCACACCGTAACAACACAAGCGATCACTAAACACTCCTCATAAACAACTCACTCGATAAAAATCTTCACATAAAAAGGACATCGATAAACACTCACATGAACACTCAAATAGAGAGATCACTCACATCAACACTCACATAAAATCATAAATCAATCTACAAGCACTGCACATAAACAGCCACTATAAACAATCTTAGGCACTAGCCAACCTTACTTCACAGTAAACATCACTCATAGAATCCATTTTAAAAACAACTAAACAAACCCTACATAAACACTACC
>SAYR01039085.1:0-13833 GCA_004382745.1 Argopecten irradians irradians | reverse complement strand
TGATTTTTCCATCACTGTCTTCAATGTTCTCACACAATGTGTAATAATATCATCTGATGTCATCGTACATCTGTAGCTACCATCCAGAGATCTATCTTGTATCTGGAGTTATAAGTAATGGCCGTTTGGAGGTTGTTGATTGTGGACTGTGGTTTGGTTCGACTATGGACAGATCACTTGCTTTTTCAACAATCTGGTCAGTGGGGCGACTATGGCAAGCAACACAGCAGGTGAACAAAGTACTTTGTTGTTAAACCTAGCATCATTTTCCTCGGGATCTGCTGGGATACAGACTTGTTGCTAACCCTTTCTAAAGGCCCTGGATTCAGCATTCTCTAAGGTCTCGGCCATTGGCACATATCAGCTTCCTTACAAGTTGGAGGTACTTTCATGAAGCCATCTGGGTGGAGGTTCTTCGGTTATGACTTAAGGATGTCTGTTTCTATATCGCCATAATCTCTAAGGAGTGACTGCATTGTATTCAGGGCTCTCAGCTGCTACGGTTGCTGTAGTGGTAATACTTACAGGCCATTAGCATCTTGTCAGAGTTTTCAATTTTGTGGAGATGGATGCTGAAGGCTCTTGAGACCGGGCAGTTGAGTCATATGGTGTTCATAGGTAGATGGTGATTACGGATGAATTATCCTTCAGCTTAGGTCGGCCTAACAATCCATTCTTTGCGCGTAGATATTGAGCTGAGGGTGCATTCGCTGGCAAAATGGTAACGTGTCGGGCTGGGTGATGTAACCGTCATGGCGTTTAATAGAATTGCTGTGAGAGAATGCCATTTGGGTGTTGAATTGCTTGCAAGGAAAGACGCTATGGGGTCAATGTACGGCCCATAAGGCTTATTGTTTCCTGTTGTCTATAATCTGTATACTCGGTCGAGCATCAGTCCTTATAGCTACAACTGTCGATGACTGCGTTTCTCTAACTTCTCTGTTTTACACTTCTGGCTTGAGCATTTCTTAGCACAACTCTTCAACGGTGCCTGTTGATATAGTATACTGTTGCCTTCTTACCCTTTCTCCAGTAGTCGCGAGGTTACTGTTAAAAATACTTGTCAAAGAAAGAACATTGAATTGCATTACAAAGCACTGGTACTGTTAATGTCGTTGCGTTGGATGTCTAAATACTGAGCAAGAAACTTTTTCTGAAAAAAATATAGCATATGTAGTACAATCGTGTTTGTTTAAATATAGCGCGAACACATGTCACAGTTAACAATATTTATATAATAATGGAGGGAAGACAGATAACCATAAAATGAAAAAAAGCAATAAGCTGACAATATATAAGGTAAATAAATTGGAAACCAACTACTCATGTTCTTATATTTATTAACTGGTAAAGGTACAAAATATAAACAGGTATCCTATTATGTATATTATTCATAGTAAATTTATTTTTATTTTCATTGTTATTTTACATTACAATCACGATTTTAATTTACAGTCACTTTCAATAATACTAATCTCAATTTGGAAGTTGGGCGGGGTGTTTGCTAATCTAGTTATACATAACACTCAGACGTATGGATAAGTTTTTTAAGAAGGTTAATGAAGATAGAAATAAATCATATTATACTATAGTAGTGAATGGGATTGTACTGTTAAATTACATACTTAGTTTAATAGTCTGCATAAATTAATAACATACCGTTATAGCCTGTGGCGGGTAAAGCACAGTCTCTATTATGAATAAGGCGTGGTATATCCCTGTATAGGTATCACTGGTAATGTGGGAGGATACGTCTTTGCACCAGGATGGGGCGGAGTGGCAGTAGGGAAGACAAGAGTCGCAATGCACAGGTCATGTGACGCACTCCATACCTAATCCATTCACTCACCTCATCTATACGTCATCATAAAACTTACATACACACAGATTTACATAAAGGACATTACATGACACAGGGAGATGTAAATAAAGACAATAACAGCGCTTGTAGTTTTAACACCTAGTTTAATACATATTATATATAACGGTGATCTAAACACCGGACAATCTCATCTGCAAGGAAAATGACTCCTGGCATTTAATCGCCTTAAGATTAAACATAACAGTTAAAATATTCAGAAGAAAATCATGAGCAGTAACGTGGTCAAGTATGAATTGGGTAATTCCCTACTACCAGGATTAAGAATCACTGCTCACTAAACAGAAAAAATTACCAATATTACAAATCAATAGTTACAAAATTTATCACCTTGACCAGTGTCCCAAGGTAATATATATCTAATAGCTTCATAAGAACAACTCCTCTGCCAAGTGAAACAAAGCATTCCTAATGTAAATATAATGTAACATTTATTATAATTGAATTAAATTGCAATTATGGTACAATTATACAAGGCCCTGCAGGTAAGGCGTTAGAATTGTACCTGCTGCTCCTATTGCATGATCGTAAAAGGCGGCTAAATTTAGGATCTTATCTTTTCTCTTCTTCCTAACTGACTTTATCTTTCCTAATGCCTCCCCTTGGCACCGCCTCATTTTTGGCCTTGAGTTGAGCGTTCGCCCCTGTGAGGAAGGCTCGAGGTTCTGTCCCCTGGCCGAGACTCACCAAAGTCTATAAAACTGGTAGTTTCTGCTCCTGCTTAGCGCTCAGCATACCGGGAATGGGACGACTGGTTCGCCCGTTGTCAGTATAATGTGACTCGGTGGGGTGTGTTGCTTGGTGTCTTCGGTGGCATACTTTATTGATATAGCACTATAAAAAGGACAACAGTTCCACTGTACAAGAAGACACAACATGAATATACCGCAGTCTCCCAAAATACGCACCTCACACAACATACAAACAACACACCGCATACATGGGAGGCCTTCCTTACATGACCATAGCTGTTAATAGGACGTAAATTAATCAAACAAACAAACAAACAACAGTAATATGTTCCTTGTAACGTTGTCCTTTGGTAACTTGCAGTGCCTTTGACGCTTTAACTATGTTTTGGAAACACTTTCTTTAAAACATATCTGCTAGGTCTATGTTGATGTTTTTAATTAACAGATGAAAAGGAAGATTTGTAAGAGGAATACTTGTTTTAATATACGAAATTAGAAAAATAAAATTTAAACATTTTAATAATAAAAGAGCGATAAAATAAAATGTTTTAAAAATTATCGAGGAAAAACATAGAAATTTATTTTTAAAAAATTACAATGTACTGTACTTGACCATTGCAGTGGGATATCTAAAACTAAAGAAGAAATTATTGTTGGAAAAAATAAAGCATGGTACAAATCATTTTGATCATTTGACCTTACACCTGCCTTCATTCTTCTACAAGTTTTACCTGTTTCCAAACCATATTTTCTGCAGTTTCATTTGAATTTTAATCTTGCTGTTTTTACTCGTGTAGTGATGATTTTGATTTCTTTCTTTGATTTCTTTCTCCTTTTTCTCTTTTTAAATTTACGACCTGTAGGCCTCTCCTGGTAGGTAGGCATTTTTTAAAGAAAGAAAGTTTTAGCAAATCAAAATATTGCTTAACAGTGATGGCAACCAGAGGGCCGAAATTGACACTCCTCCTTTTCCGATGGAAAACAGAATTTTACAATGTTCTTTACTTTACTTTTGCAGTGGGATGTCTGCACAGGAAACTTAAAAAAAATATAGTATAGCAGTACAAATCGTTTTGTTCATTTGACCTTACACCTGCCTATATTCTAAAGCAATTTTATTTTCATTCATTTTATCATTCTATTATTTTAACCTGTTTTCAAATCTCAGTTCAAATGTATAATTCATATTTGACATTTTCCTGAATTTTACCTGAATCTTAATTTTGCTGTTTTCAACAATTTGTTGATTACTGCTTTCTAAGAATTGTTTTTTCTTTTCTTTTTCTTATTTTTATTTTACGACCTTGATGCCTTCTAAACAGAAACGAAGACGTGTGCATCCAATTATTGTCGAATGCATCCCACTTCAATAATAAAGACCTTCATTTAATTATGTCTTAAGTCAGAGAAGATTAATGCAAAAACAACTTCCAGTATGTCTAAAACAAAGACAAATGATCAGATTTAGGCAAACATAATTTGAAGTCGTCTTTGTTTTGCCCAAGATGCAGTATGTATAGGAATTCAATGACTAAAGATATCTCCAAGAAAAATGGTCACCAGACTATTCCGACTGGATTTGGAAGTACTTTGAATTTCTCTCATACCTACACGTGTAATACTGGCTGGTCTAGGGCAATATACTCATGTCGCCTGAGGCTGTATTGCATGACTACCCATACAATAAAGCCTCGTGATGTCACAAGGTCAACAAAATTACTATTTTCTAGGTACAATTTAACTTTTTTTCAGACACTAGGGTGGATTAACTTTAAAAGATACAAACAACGGAATTTGCGTTGAAAATATCATGCAATTTTCATGTATGGAGAATTGACTTGCAGTTGCGTTGTTTTTTTCAAATTTATTTCAAAATGGCGGAGAAAAATAGTAGTATATTTGTACTAAAATGTCGAGGTATGAGAGAAAAATACTCTTTCATAAGTGGATATGAAGGATAGTGATATTAATGTTGTAAAACCCTCTGCAAGCCTCGAGTTTTACTATATTTTTTAACCCTGGGGTAGAATATCCCTATCCTTCATATCCGTATATGAAAGAGTCATAAAATATTGACCCACGTCAGGATCCCTGGTTAGTTTTAAAAGGGCATATATCTTCTACAAACTGTAAAGATTTAACACAAAAAATACCGCAAAAGTCATCGATAAAAAAGAGAAATAAATAGACCTAAATGCAGATCCTTGTAGACCCGGGAGGCTGAAGTTGGTTCCGAGTTCCGAGTTCCGTTTAAGCTAAACGGAACTCGGAATCCCGAGTTCCGTTTAAGTAAAACGGAACTCGGAACCAGTTCCGAGTTCCGTTTAAGGATTTTGTTTTTTAAACAAAATTTAAAAAAAATTCAATTTATGTAATTTGAACATATTACAAATGTTTTCTGTTGTGTTTTTCATGGATAATTTGTGATAGAGCTAGTTTAAATACGTTTTCAAATAACATCTATTTCCGTTTAAGTAAAACGGAACTCAGAACCAGTTCCGAGTTCAGTTTAAGGAAATTTTCTATCTTTTAGGAAAAAAGTTATGGTCAATGTGCCTCTTGGAAACGATATTAGAGAGGGAGAAATGTGGGGCCCTTTGGGGGGTTTTTGGCTTTATGGATTAATATTTGGTTAAATTCCTCTTCCAATTTAGTTTTCGATCAACTCCATTTCCGAGTTCCGTTTAATTAAAACGGAACTCGGAACCAGTTCCGAGTTCCGTTTAAGGAAATTTTCTATCATTTTGGATAAAAGCATTCTATATGCCTAACACATATGAGAAATGTTGCCAGTTGTCTTTTTTCATGGGTTACTAGTGATGGATCTACTTTAATTCAGTTTTTGATCAACTCCTATCTCCCAGTTCCGTTTAAGTAAAACGGAACTCGGAACCAGTAAGACAATATCCACTTTAATTTAGTTTTCGATCGACTTCCATTTCCAAGTTCCGTTTAAGTAAAACGGAACTCGGAACCAGTTCCGTTTAAGGAAATTTTCTATCATTTTAGATAAAAATCATTCAATATGCCTAAGACATATGAATAATGTTGCCAGTTGTCATTTTTCATGGGTTCCTAGTGGCAAATCCACTTTAATTTAGTTTTCGATCGACTTCCATTTCCAAGTTCCGTTTTACTTAAACGGAAATAGATGTTATTTGAAAACGTATTTAAACTAGCTCTATCACAAATTATCCATGAAAAAACACAACAGAAAACATTTGTAATATGTTCAAATTACATAAATTGAATTTTTTTAAATTTTGTTTAAAAAACAAAATCCTTAAACGGAACTGGTTCCGAGTTCCGTTTAGCTTAAACGGAACTCGGAACTCGGAACCAACTTCAGCCTCCCTGTAGACCCCCTGTTTATATGATCAGTTTGAGGTCAATAAATTTCCTTTTTAAATTTAAAATTCTTTTTCCTCTCAATAATGTTTTTAATACATTTTGACACTAAGTGTTTTCTTGTCTGTATATCTGTATACTTCTCGAGCAACAGTCCATAGCTACCACTGTCGACGACTGTCTTCTCTACCTTCTCTCAAGTCACTTCCGCTTGTTTGTTCTTGGATTTAACAATATGCTATCAAATAGCTCTTGCTAATCTTTGTATCTTTCTGTCGACATTTATTTCCAGTTAAAAAACACACAACTATTCATCGTTGCTAGTTAAGTGCGAAATTAAGTTCCTCAATCAAAAATGGACCCAAGTCACAAACCATTTACAAAAACTTGTCAATGAAATTTGTGATTATACTATTAAAATTGTTTGACTTTTGACATTACAAAAAATACAGTTCAATACATACATATGTACAATGCATAGAAACTTATACAGTTAAGGTAAAGTAAACCATATTTTCAAGTGACAGTATCGAAAATCTTTTAACTAATTTATAATAGTGCACATGTAATATAATCTGACAAAAACTGGGTACAACACATAGTTGCACACTAACGTTCATGTGAGTTTACAATTAACACAAATACGAGTTCTAAAGCACTTCATTAAAATCCATCTAGTTCAAAGTTCAATATATGCGCAGTTAATTACCATATATCTTGTCTTGTGCATCTGACATTCATGTCAATATATCAAATTAACACAAATACGAGTTCCAAAGCACTTCATTCAGATCCATAGTTCAAAGTTCAATACATGCGATCTTGCCCGTTGGTTTCTAAGTTTATTTACCATTCACTTTCATCCTAGCCATTGCGAATTCATCGAACAACAATTTCTGGTTGAAATAGGGAATACTTTCCCCACGTGAATACTCACGGAAAATCGTTTTGGCAGGTCGGCAGTTGCTTTCCCTTCGCTCAGAATACACACAGGAATCACCTTGTAGAGATGCTCAATATATGCTGTACACTGCTCTACAGCGAAGTTCCAAAACGCGTGAATGTGGTTCTGCAGTTCTTCTTTAGACTTTTGATTTTGCCAAGCACGGTGGCGTTTAAGCTGGTTCCACACCATTTCAATAGGATTGAAGTCCGCACTTTCTGAAATATCAAAAAAACAAAACAATACAAGCTATCAAAAAGACTGACAAACTGCATATTTTTTTTTAGCTAATAACACTCATTGATCATGCCCCTTAGCTTCTGTTTTACATATGCGTTTAGGGGCAACAGTTCCACTATACAAGAAACACAACACGAACACACCGCAGTCTCCCAAAACACACACCTCGCACAACATACACGCAACACACCGCATACATGGGAGGCCGTCCTTAGATGACCATTGCTGTTAATAGGATGTTAATTAATCAAACAAACAAACAAAGCGTTTACATGTACAAATGATTCTGATTATTAAAGCCATGTGTGCCGTAACGTCCATCAATAAGAGCTTTTAATATGTTATTCCTCACCAAAAATTATCAACATTTTTCAAAATTTTCGCGCGGTTATGGCACATATACCTTTAACTTCATATTCATGTATGACAATTCCACTGATTATTGTAGTGTTGACAACAATTTTCAATCATTAAAAACTGAAGATTATAAGTATTGTCTCGCCGTTTTATTGTGATATTAGTAATAAATATCCAATAACAATACAATGAGTAGGATATCTTTAAATAACATCCCATTTACTTGATTTCGCTTTCCGTTTCCGTCTAACCTTTTCGTCTACATGTAAATCAATAAAATGGGTTTACTTCCGAATAAAACAACGGATTATGGATCGTAATAGTAAATATTAATATTTTTTATAAATTAAGAAATTAACTGCCTATCGCACTTTTGTGTACTACTCTAATAAAACGGAACTCTGCAAACATGATTTTAGGATTAGTTTTAATATATTTAAGTTAGTTGGAAAATCATCATAAAATATATCTTAACTGAAATTGCTGTATACCAATATATATAAAATTTCACTTGAAGGCCAATCATTCTACCAGTTGATGCCGTTGTCTTTCATGAAATCCTAGGCCATACGAGAACGGTATTTTGGATCATTATCCTGTTTGAACCTGTGGCTATCCGGGAACGTGATTTGGATTAACGGAAACAATGTATCCTTCAAGATGGCTTCTGTGAAAAAATGTACATCCATAATGCCGTCAAACACTAGAATGCGTGAAGCACCACGTTTGCTTATTGCTGTCCACACATGGATCTTAAGTGGATGTTTGGGCTTCGGAATCGGTCCCCGTGCACTGTCGACAGGCCTGTAAAATGTCTCTTTGTTGTATGTACCGGGGGCAATGAAAGTTATCCCATCTGTTAGCATGCAAGAAGATCTGTTCATAATTTAGAATTAGCAAAGTTCAGATCATCACCAAATATAAAGGTAACATTTTTATTTCCAACTTTCATTTTGTTCATGCTATATATGATTTCACTTCTTTACGAAACGAATGCGAGTACAAAATACACATATCCACATATAGACCGAATCATCTGTCTCTTTATATTTCCATATGCTCCTTTTCTTTTTGTTGTCGTTCATAGGCCTAAACGGCAACAAAAAGAAATGGCACTCATTTTAAGAGACAGATGATCCGGTTTAATAGAGTGAGCATCACCACATCAAAACTCAAACACTTATGTGATGTACATGTATATATATGGACAGGGCAAACTAACAAATTAAAGTGAATAGTCGGGCAAAGAAAACCAGTCTAAATGCGTTCATTGGCCTTCCAAAAGTTCTCACATATTAATACGACGGCCAAGTTCTGCTTAGTTTCCCAGTTCTGACCATTAAAGTAAAGAAAAGTTGAAAGCATTGAAAGTGAGGCTGCGTGGAAATGTAACCACGGACATAGTGAGCCGGGAGGACGTATTAGAATTTCCATACTTTAAATTAATTTCTTCGTACGTAGACAGATTTTGACGAGAGATTTTCAATTTTCCATTTCATAAGAAATTATACTGGATACATTCACGCCATTTTTACCGACTTTAGCCATCCTTGCCCGACTGTTCACTTTAAGCTGGTTTCCCAATGTGTATGGACTACATACCTGTACTTTGATCTTTGCATGACTAGTCTGAACTGAATGTCACAGGTATTGGCAGATACAACCAGGTTTCCAGATTATACAGGTTTTAATTAAGAAAGAAACGGCCTACAATTATGGTGGGAATACACAGGGATCCAAATTACACAAGGTCTGGTTTTGACACGTTATATTGTAACAATTAAATGATAGATAGCCTGGTTGGTATTTTAAACTATTTAATTTAAACCTCATTGATTTTTAATTGTTTAGGTCATAAATGCTTAATGGCAGTGATGATGAACCAAAGCTGAGAGCAGAGGAGAGAAGTCGTGGTCGGTTCATTGAGTGCTGTCCTGATGTGACTTATACTTCTCATGCGAAAAAGGTAAGACTATTTTTCTTTTCGCATTTAACAATCTGCCATGACTGCTATTTTCTTATTCTATTTGGTGATTATAGTATTTTCAGAATGCACTTGTTCTAATTTAAGATATCAGCTTTCTGGTGAAAAAAAATTAAAAGATAAGTAAAAGAAATGTTCTGTGTATTGTGACTAAAGAAGGGTTAAAGGTTCTCATTTATAGTGCTCAGATCATAAACAAATAAACGAAAACAAAATTAAGATCAATGTACTACATTAGTTGATTTATGAGCTGCAGAACGTAGGTAGATGTTTAGTTGGGGTTTCTTTGGTTTTCAGATATCAGCAAAACTTGAGGTATCCTTAAAAACTTAAAAGCTTTAAGCAAACAAAAGGCATAACAAGTTATCAATTGCAAATGAATCAATTTCTTTTATGCATTGTAGGCACTTCCAACAGATTCCACCACTGAGACGCCTACAGACACTCCCACTCCTCCAACCAAGAGGTATGATCTGTATCTATGTTAATTTGAATACAATGGGTGGTAGAGAGGTGGGGAAAACGTGAATGTAAATTTCCGTTATACACACATAGTGATATAGTTTATGTGTAATTCATTTTAATTCATTTTAAAAATAAAGGTTATTATGTAAGTGATATTTTCTTTATGAAATTGTTTATTGATTTCAGATCTCGTATAGCGACTCTTCCAGCTGTTCCGTTCACCCTTCCCACGCAGGAAAGGGAGAAGGCAAATACCAGGTTGAAGGGAGTTGGAGTGCCCATGGATTTTGGAGACATGCCATCTTCCTTATTTGGGAAACTTCATGGAATGAAGAGCCATACATGGATGAAGGTAACCATTTAGAGCAACTATTGTTAGTTTTTAGCTAGTGGGGTCTTAAATTTGTCTATATATGTCTTTTCTTTGGGTCTCAGGTTTTGTTTGTACTGAAATTGGGTTTCCAAACGAGTCAATGTGATTGAAACTTAATTTATACATGAAATGTACAGTTTATCAGGGGCCCGGAATTATTCGGAAAGTGAAGTGATCATGTGTTCTGAAAATGTAATTTGAATGATAAAAACCAGGGGAAAATGTTGCTTTTGGCACTAATTTTAGCTTTTGTTCTGCCACTTGCTTCTCAAAATGAATTCTTAAAGCATTCTTCTTGGGATGATAAGTTGGATTTTTTTCAGATCTTCACTTCTGGAGTGCTCCGTAATATATCTTTCGGGACTGCTTTGGAGTACACCAACGTGAGACTCTACATGTGTTTTTAGGATGTTTGGAAGACCTGTACTCCAGGCAGTTGTCATTGATGGACATGGATGACATGGAGACCACGTGATATAGGTGTCTGTACTTGATGGAAAGGGACTTTCCATGTGCTATTTAGGTATATATATATATATGATATATAGTTGAAAATAATAGTTAATATTCTTCATTATTATTATTTATGAAGATTTGTATTGATATTGACATAAAAACAAATATCTAACATGAAATCTATTGTCAAATAGGTATCAAATATCTGAAACATTTCTCAAACCAGTAATCAAAACTGCACCTGATAATAATAAGAACGTTGTTTGTTTACAAATTTTAATGAAATGAGTACTTTTTGGCTTATTTTCATTTTATTCCAATTAGATATGATAATCAAAACACATACAAATTAATGGTGACATTAGAGAGTTCATAAGACGAAAATTCATAAGATAAAAACAAAAAGATGCTAACTCCAGTTACCTATCTACATTTTTTGTAATTACCTTAAAGTGAACAGTCGGGCAAGGATGGCTAAAGTCGGTAAAAATGGTGTGAATGTATCCAGTATAATTTCTTATGAAATAGAAAAATAAAATCTCTCGTCAAAATCTGTCTGCGTACGGAGAAATTAATTTAAAGTATAGGAATCCTAAAACGTCCTCCCGGCTGACTATGTCCGTGGTTACGTTTACACGCAGCCTCGCTTTCAATGCTTTCAACTTTCCTTTACTTTTATGGTCAGAACTGGGAAACGTAAGCAGAACTTGGCCGTCGTATTAATATGTGAGAACTTTTGGAAGGCCAATGAACGCATTTAGAATGGTTTTCTTTGCCCGACTATTCACTTTAATAGGTTTTTCTACATTTATTATTATTTCTTTTAATTTCTTTTTAGTGTGCTGTGATGCATATCATGCATCATTTACCACAGTACCTGAGGCTGTTCGGGCCTGTTTCCAACTTTTGGATGTTCCCGTTTAAACTCAACTATGAGCAAGGCAATTGGAAGCACCCGTTACCCAGAGCTGGCAGCCATCAAGCACATGAAGGTGAGGTTTTATTATACTACAATTATTACTATAAGATAAAATGTCTATAAATAAGTTTATATACTGACAAGCTGATACCATGTCTTGATAAATATTATTCTTGCTAGTTACAAGAATAAAACAAACACAGTGGTATAATTGCTGATATTTATATGATCCTTTTGATTTGAAAGATTTTGTAAAATATTCTCATTATTTATTTCTTTATAAATCATTATACATATCACAAAATATGGTTAAAATGAACCTTTGGGAACAAACAAAATTACTGTGTTTTAAGCATAGCTTGTTATACACATACTACAGACATCTTATAGGAACCTTGAGAGGAATAAAAATTACTATATTATAACCATGAATTTGTTGTAAACCTGTTCGTTATAAATGTGTTTTACTGTATTGAAATCATTTGATAAACATTTTTTTCACCTTTCTATCTTCAATATCAATATGCCGAACTCAAATCATTTAACATATTACAGATCCAGTGGCTATTGTGCATGCTGCGAGCTGCAGGGTACCTCGCCATGTCGGAGCCAGACCAAGAGTCTACCATGGATGAAGAAATCCATCTGACCGGTGGGAGGATCTTCATCAGGCACATGACTAATACGGAGGAAGCAGGAGTCCGGGAGGTGTACCACCAGCGGGGTGTTGTCCTGGACAGCAACCGTAGCGTCACTGTCCGCCAATACGCCAAGCGGTTAGTTCCTAAGCTGGGTAACACCACAACTTACAGAGCAGCAACGCTTGAGTCCCGGACACTGCATGCGTCCTCTGTTGTGTCAGTGCTTTTGCCAGAAGGTCCTTGCATCGGTCAGATTGACCATTTCTTCCCACATCGCAATTGTCATCAGGAATCTGACTTCGCGTTTGTTTCGTGGTTAGGAGTGGCCCGATTTCACGAAGGACAGTGTTTTCGTGTTGTCCAGGACAACACCTTGATTCATTCGCCACTGATAACTCTAGAGGGATTGTCACCACTTCTTGTGCATGCCTGGGAGGGAGAAAATTTGTGGCTGGTAACCTTGCCTGTGTAGGAATTCTGCGGCAACTAATGTTTTAATGCAACACACATGTTTGGCATTAACTTTCAATTAATAAGCTGATTCTTTAAAGCTTGTAAAGACGTTTAATATTTTTTGAGCAGTGATTGATAATATATACCTTTGGAAGACTGTAATTGTGATATATATTGTCAACCATTCTAATTGAGATAAGTAGTGATCATTGGATCTCAGTGCTCCAGATAATTTTTAAATGTTTGTGTAATTAAATTTAATATTTTACCCGTGTATGCATCTGACTGTAGTCCTGTACTTACATTACATATATATTATCAAAAACCACTGTAAGTCGCAAAGTAAGATTAACCAAAATAAAACATAATATCTGTTGCTATGTCGGTTTTTTTACCAAACAAAGTTTTTACCTTAATGTATATTCACTATATCTTGCAAAAGACTTGATTCATTTAAATCAATAAATGTCCATATTGATGGCACCAATTTATATATCGATTTCAACAATTGTTGGTACTTTATTATACAGCTGCATGAATTGGTCTTAGGATCCCTCTGTTGGGTCCATATAAAACTGTAACTAATTCTCATATTCCCTGTGGGTTATTTTTTAACAAAAGAAAGCGAATGTCTTACGTCCTACAAAGTATGTACTTTATCTTCAAATTCCGCCATCAGCTGTCAACATAAAACTTGTTCGATGTCATTCTTATAAATGATGGCAATTACTACTTAATGTTTGTACGAGTATAGTCTTTAACATAAAATCCATACAAAAATGTCAAAAACTAAAGCGTGTATACCACTTGAAGTTTGGATCGATTCAAAGCTCACGAGGAAAGATCATCCCAATGTCTCCCGGGAAATATCGCGGCCTTTTTATTTATTAGTTTAAACAATACTTTTTACTCAAGTAAACTTCCTATATGCATACACATACAAATGGATTCAACGATTACAGAAATTTTCCAAGATGTTCTCAATGGGATGCAAAACCTGGAATGGAAATACTAAGATCTGATCGAAATCGTGATTTTTGTTCATTCCTAAAATTCATGTACATAGTTGTGTTTCTTAAACCG
>SAYR01039049.1:0-12632 GCA_004382745.1 Argopecten irradians irradians | reverse complement strand
ATTGGTGGCACAACGGTGTGACTACGAAGTGGGACAGCGGATGACGAGGTTTTAGACTACAGGTTAGACACGGAGTGAGCACGAGGTTTAGACTACAAGGTAGACACGGAGTGGCACAGATTAGACTACAAGGTAGAAACACGGAGTTGCACTACGTGTGAACGACGGTGCTCCAGCTACAGGTGGACATCGTGTCCAGGTAAAATGTCCACTACATCCAGAACGCACAGACAGACAGAGATGAATGTGCCACAGAGATATAGAAAATATGTATTTAGTTCTGCAGTTCTATATGGACTTGTGACAGATTAGAAATAGTTTATTGGCGATCAAGAAACATAATATTTTATTGCAACATAAAAATTGCCCGTTAATTTCTGGAAATCATTCGTACTTTAATGTTTTATTTAAAATAGATACTATAAAGTAAAATGTATTCAATATATATTATAATACAATTCAATTTATTAAATAAGGGACTTTATTAGAAGTTATAAAAGCCAAATTAACTGCGTACGGTAAAACCACGGTTCTGGTTTAATGTCTCATCAATGGATAGTTTCCAAGTGCCACATTTTCTCCAGTAAAAACTATTTTTCTTAGCTAGTGATATGTTAGTTTAGAGATGAAATTCTTTTTCGAACGCATTAGAAGTGATGAAACCTTGCGTGAAGTAAGATTTTTTCAGTTAAGCAAGATCGTCGCCTAAAATGAGATATTTTGATCGGCAAAATATTTTGATTAAAAAGAATATATTGGATAGGGCAATAATAAAAGCAAGGACCTATACACATAAACAAATCAAGATTCTTCATAAAATGTTAACTATGTTATTATGAATATAGTTTTCTAAACGGCAGGTGGCGCGGAAATAGTTTTAATCTGTCAGAGATCTAAATGTACTATTTTAATCTCTGGATTCCTGTCAAATGTGTAATACGTTATACATTTTGCAACAGATCGAAACTGGTTCGTTGGCAAAGCCATAGGAAAAATGAAAGAAATCTCCATAGACCGTTAAAATCGGCATAAGAAATTACATTTTTATGTGTCAACCGAATTTGTGGAACCTGTAATTTATAAGCACTGGCTTAAGAAAGCAAAAATTTGTATCGGCATCGGGCTGCTTCGTAGAGCAATTCACACTGTTCAAAGACCAGATTCGCTAAAATGTAGGTCCATGCATATAGAATCAAAATAAATGCCAACTTCTTATCATTTAAAACTGTTTGATCTCATAGTTGGTTTGATTAAATTTAAATTTGTCACAATTATTTTTTAATTCTTAGAACCTTGATAATTTGACAATATCACTATTCTGAACGCTTTACTTTTAAGCAAACCGCGTGAGTTACGTGATAACAATGTAATGATGCCATAATGTAGTAATATTGTAGCCTTAAAATTTGCCTGCTCGAAAGGTAGACCCCTAGCTAGGACTGCAGTTGGCCATGGTCACGTTGATGTCATACTGGTTCAGTCAACGCACACCAGGTATGAATAATCTAAAATTTACGTCCTAATTGGGTCCATAGTGGGGTCAGGGGCCGCTGGGCTCTTTGGGCACGCGCTTTCAATAAATGTTCAGTTTCAAGTGCTAATCCATACTAAACAACACCCTGTTATATATGTAGTACCGTTATCGCACCGCTAAGGGGGTCCCATTTATAGCATCGCTGTACCTAGGTGGGCAGGCCTCTTACAATACATTATTGAACGTCATACACAAATACGGAACAGTTATTTACCAACAAATGGCTAGTCAATAGGGATATGTCTTTTACTGGTAGTGCATTTTAAATTTATTTGATAATGAAGCTTTATAATATTAAAATTTAAATAATAATCTAATACCCCAAGTGTAATAATTAATTTAAAGATATTTATTTCAAGATTATTAGGGAATATCATATTTCATCCGAAATCTTTTCATTAATTTTTTTTACACTTGCTTTTTTAGCATATATCGAGAACCTGATTATCATGCTTATTGTTCATAAAATACCAATAATTACAATGATGAATAAGTACCTAAGTTTAAATTAATTTTGATTATAATAGTATACATGTATTTAATGGTAAATTCAATGTTGTGAGCAGACATGCTTGATTTACGCATTGTAAGGCTCCCGTCAGCTCCACATTCACGGTCTTGCCTGGTCAATGAAAGACCCAAAAAGATAATTTTTGAGGTGTGTTCAAAGCATCACTTACTATATGTTTTGGCAGCTAAGTTTTTTACTCATCCCAATCCACCATCTACCCCCCCCCCCCCCTCCAACTCGGGAAACGGGTGTACATGTTAACCAGAGCTCTACAGCAAGCATGTAAAGCACAGGGACCCTTGGCACGATTTTTTTTTTTTGGAAACTAACAGTATACAATACATATTATACGGTATCCAAGGGTAGTGACTCGGCGGTCTAGAAAAACTGACCTTAGTTTTATATTAAAACCGTGAATTATTTTAATAAATGGGTTCTATACTAAACATTGACGTGGATTTCTTACCTTAAAGAGAAATAATTTATGTTTCCATTGAGTGGGCTGGATGAATAAAATTGGGCCAAGTAATTTGACGAAGTTATAGCTTGAATGAAATCGTAAATTACGAAAAAAATGCTAGTAGATCATTTCCCTGTCCGGTCGAATGTCGTCTCGGCTGCTAAGGTACCTTGACTCAAAAACAAGTCAAAATCACAAAATCTACGCTTGTGGTGTAAACAGTAACCCCATAACTTGTATTCAATTCCCACAATCTTCCTTTGGAGGTGTCCCAATGACAGCGTACTTTGTTTGAAAGCCCCATTTAAACATCGTGTAGCTGCACTTACTTTAACCGTGACGCGCCATGTTCAATATTGTTTTTTCGGAACGCTTCTCGAGTTTACCCACTAAGCACAAGCACTACAATAATTTGCATAATGTAAGGTCACGATATGTAAAGTCGAGAGCGTTCGCGAGAGAAAATTGAACATGGCGGTGACGGTTAAAGTAAGTGAGCTACACGATGTTTAAATGGAGTTTCTCAAAGTACGGGTCACGACACCTCCAAAGGATTGTGGATTGAACAACAGTTATGGGTACGTGTTTTACAACCACAAGCGTAGATTTTTTTGTGATTTTGGCTTGGTTTTTGAGGTTACCCATTTAGGCCGAGACGACATTTCGACCGGCGGGAAAATGTCTGATCCTAGCATAGTTTTGAGCGTAAATTTTCCTGATTCATCAAGCCATAACTCGTCAATACTTGGCCAATTTTGTTTCATCAAGGCACTCAATGGAAGAATAAAGATTATTTTTCTTTAAAGGTAAGATATCCGTCCAATGTTAATTATAGAAGGGCCATTTTTAAAATAAATCACGGTTTTAAAAAAATAGGTACCGTTTTTTTTTTCGAACCGCGAGTTTCATCCGCTTCGATACTATAATATATATATATGTATACTATTGGTTAAAAAATTTCGTGCGCAAGGTCCCTGTGTGGTACAAGTATCTAATAAGAATGGTTAACTTATGATTTTTAAACGTAAGGTATATTTGTTGGTGCTTAACAAACTTCCATAGAAACAATTTCTTAGAAATCACATATTATATAAAGATACTGGCCGTTTCTCATAAAGCCGTGCAAACACAGAAGGCAACGATTTCTGCCCTCTGGCCCATCTAGGCGATGGGTCACCTTGCAACTGCAGGCACCTGTAATAGGCTGGATACTTGTGGGCTTATCCTGTATGCTTGACAAGTTATAATTAATTGGACCATGACGCAATAATAAACGGTCAAGATAAGCTTGCGGGGTTGGGATCATAAACATATTGTGGTAACCGGTAATGTAAGAATCAAAACAAGCTGAAATTGGGTACTTGCTATTTTTACGTACAATACTTTTAGAACATTTAAAATTAGCAAGAAAAATATATAAAGTGTATATATTTTATGAAAGACGATCTACAAGGTATCGCTAGACACTGGATTGATAGGGCACCAATATCATTTTTGTGTAACCTTTAGTCTACTACCAACTGTAGGTAGACATAAGACTAGGGCGTCAAATTAAGTCGTTTGTTGTTTTGCTATTGATTAGCTTAGATACATGTACATACATAATGACTCTGGTATATACATGTAAGCCGTGTTTTGATTAAACGTTTGTATATTCATTAAGGACTCCTTATACGAATGTTTTTGCAAGCTTTCAAAGACGATATATCAGAACTACCGGGTGAATTAGCTGATACCGTGAGCTTAGTTCCGGACTTATTGACTGAGTGTAAAGCCACTACTACCGCTAAGACGTATCATCGCGGATTTCTAAGATGGAAAAGTTGGGCCAAAAGCAACGGTTTGACAGACAGTGATTGCTTTCCCGCCAATCCTATTCACGTATCTGTGTATATTGCATCTCTGGTTCAACAAGTGAATTCTCCAAGTCCTGTGCTAACGGCTTTTTACAGTTTACAATGGGCTCATCATGTAGTGGGAATCCTTTCTCTTACAGAGTCTGTCTTATTAAGAACACATTGGAAGGGGCAAAGAGACGTTTGTCGGTACCTAAGATGAAGAAAGATCCTATTACTCCGGAAATTCTTGGCAGAATGTTCGATAAATACAGTACTGACAATAATCTTTACAACCAGCGCACCGTGTGCGCATGTTTGGTTGGATATGCAGGTTTTTTCAGAGTATCTGAACTGTTAGAATTAAAGAGATCTGATTTTCAGTTTTTTGAGACACATATGCTGGTTCTAGTTCGCAAAAGTAAGACAGATGTTTACAGAGATGGAGCCCGGGTGGTTATTGCGCGCACAGGGACTCGTGTCCCGTGGCAAATATTGAGCGATTTTTCGCCACAGCTAGCTTCAATTCAAACGAATTCATTTTCCAGGCGTCATCGAAAACTGCCAATGGTTTTATTTGTCGGTCGGATAGCAAAGCAGTATCTTACACCAGAATGAGGGAGCTTTTTATCGAGGCTTTCAGTCCTTTTGTCCCAGATATCAAACGGTATGGGCTTCATAGTTTACGTTCTGGTGGAGCAACGAGCGCGGCTAACGCGGGTATATCAGATAGGTTATTCAAAAGACACGGCAGGTGGCGTTCCGAGAACGCCAAAGACGGCTACGTAAAAGATTCCTTGGGACACAGGCTTTCGGTGTCAAAACATTTGGGCTTATAATTTTTACGTCAATATTCTTCCCTTTCTTTGATTCAGCCTCGGCGTGGTCGAGCCCTTGCATTTTATTTGTGAGTTATGTTGTTATTATTAGCGGTAAGCGTAGTGTTTTTGGAGAAATATAATTTCATTCGTTTGAATGTAATGAATTAGACTGAAATTGTTTTCTCCTATAGCGTAGAGAACCGCCACGTGGCAAGCACGGTCGGTTACGGAAAGTGACGAGTTTTACCGAGTGGCGTGTAGATTTGATAGAAAAACGACCTCAATCTGGTAGGTATAATAAATTCAGAAGATGTTCTTTGTATTACATATGCCTAAAAGTGCTGTCGCTTCATTCCCGGTATCACAATGCTCAGTAATGTTGGGAGAATTTCAGATTGGATTGACTTGGGGGTGTCCGTTTACGGATTTTGTTGTCGTATTTCTTTGCGGTATTTGTCAGTAGATTTTATTCTTTCTCTCTTTCTTTATTTATTTTTGCACTAAAAATAAATCCCTTGAACTAGCAAAGTGAAATACTTTGGAATATATTATTTTAATATTAAATATTAAAAAATAACTGTAGGCCCTACAGTACTGATATTAATTGTGTGTAAAGGTACACGTGTTTTAGTGTAGTGGGTGTGTTTCCACGGATATATTTGTTGTCGTCTAGCTTTTGAGTACAATAAAAAGTCTGTAAATAATTTAATTACCGTTTACAATGTAATAAGCAATTGATATTTTTAAATTAGTTTAGGTCGTATACAGTGCGATTTATTTGTACATAGAATAATGTATGATACAATTTGTTTTTAATTACTTTCCAGGTAACCTGTATTACATTCGTTGACACTAGATTGCATATGCGATTTTACAACGAGATTGCGTAAAAAAGGGGAATAGGCAGAATATCAATTAGCTTACTCGCCGAGCTTGTATTCGTAGCAGCGTAAGCCAGGGTTTGACCTCTCAAGAAATGGTACAAGTAAACAAGATCCTTTTCACAACATTTAAAAAAGGTGTAAACTTCAGATATTGTTGTTCAAAAATAAATTGAAATATCGTGGAAAATATAATTTTATTGGACGGGATAGCCAGAATATTGGGCATAAACCCAAAAGATTCATTTAAGAAGTCATGCGCAACTATGCTTCAACTCTACACCTTGAACGATAAAGCGCACTGTGCTAAAAGACTTGTTGCAATTAAGTCCTATAAGGATGGTTACGCATTGCATTATACAGTGCTCTTCATTCTTAGTTGCGAGAGAAGAGTCAGTTTAAATATGGAATGCTAAATTGGACTTTGCCCACCTTAGGCCCGGGGGGTCAGCCATCAATTTGCAAAATTTTGAAAATTCAAACTATAAGGATGTTATGCTTGCTTATGGGTAATCCTGTTTGTTGCAGAGAAAAGTTATTTATATGGAAATTGACCACTTTTGGACCCGCCTCCAGGGGCCCCCGGGGGGGTTTTTTCAGCACTATCCCATTTGACAATTTTGAATTCCACACTATAAGGATTCTAGATGTATTATGGGTGATATAAGTCTTTAGTTTCAGAGAAGAAGTGTTTATTGGAAATAGAAACTTGGCCCTTTTTGACCGCTTTCAGGCCCTGGGGGTCAGCCCCATCATTGTACAATTTTTGAATCCCCATCTATAAGGATGCTACCATTGCATATGGTGCTATCCCATGTTGGTTTCAGAGAAGAAGTCGTTTTATATGGAAATAGCCAATTGAAACGCTTTTTGAACCCGCCCTCAGGCCTCCGGGGGTCGCCACATATTTGTACAATTTTTGAATCCCAACTCCTAAAGATATACATTGCATTATGAGTGCTTATCTCAAGTTAGTTTCAGAGAAGTAAGTAGTTTATATGGAAATAGCCAAATTTGACCATTTGACCCGCCCTCAGCCCGGGGTCTGCCATCATTTGGTAGAATTTTTGATCACTATAGGAGCTTACCATTGCATTATGGTGCTATCATGCTTTGGTTTCAGAGAAAGTGTTATATGGAAATATGCCAATTGTAACTTTTGACGCCTAGGCCCCGGGGGTAGCCACATCATTTGTAAAATTTTTAATATACACTATAACGATGACTCATTGCATTTCATGAGTGCTTATCTCATGCTTAGTTTTCAGAGAAGAAGTGTTAATATGGAAATAGCATTGACACCATTTTGCCCGCCCTCAGGCCGGGGGTCGCCATTCATTTGTACAATTTGGAATCCGACATATAAGGATGCTACATTGCATTATGGGTGCTATCCCATGCTTGGTTTAGAGAAGAAGTGTTTATATGGAATAGCAAATGACCCATTTTTGGACCCGCTTCCCAGGCCCGGGGTAGCCCCATATTTGTACATTTTGAATCGATCCTATAGCGATGCTAATTGATTATGGTGGCTATCCCATGCTTGTTTCAGAGTCAGCCCATCATTTGTACAATTTTCATTGTTAGTAGCCTCATAGGATGCTACAGCCAAATTTTGTTGAATCCGACAGCGGTTTATGGAGAAGAAGTCGTTGTCTGACGGGACCGGGACGGAGACGAGCTAATTAAAATGAAAAACAGACAAATTTGACTTGGAAAAAGTTTAAAGACCATTAAGTTCTTTAAATACGTGCAATTCTATTTGTCGACCGTAAATCCAACGTCCATTTAAGTGATGAAAAAAGTGAAAAAATAAAAATGTCTCTATTTGGCAAAAAAATTGTAAATGGGATCAGAGGGATTTACACAGTACAATGAAAATTTTAAATTTTGAAAATGCTGTCCTTTAGAGATACTATTCACAGGAAAGGATCATGTCATGATTAGAGCAATCTGGAGACGAAAAATGATATATTGAAATACAAATATTAAAGAAAACATAAACACTTAAAAGAGACATGTGGGATCTAAAACAGACTGAAAGTCTAAAAAAGAAAATTAAACCAAAAAATAGAATCGGAGAAAAAAATAGAAAATGAAGGAGAAAGAAAGGGGAAATGGTACGGAAAAGAATAAAGTGGAAAAGTAAAGTGAAAAGTTTGAAGAAGGTACAGAACTTGGATAAACATCTTGAAGACTTGAGATTTTTATAAATAAGAAAAACTATATAACAGGCCAATAAATGTCTTACATGCATAAAAAAATTAAATAAAGGAAGAAAATGTTGAAGAAAAGTGTTTGGATTTTGGAAGGAAAAAAAAACAGGAAGTGATAAATTAAACAAATTCTTAAATGAAGAATCAATATTTCAAAAGATGATAATAAATTCTAGTTCAACATGGAAAGATAATAGATTACAGATGATTTCGTTTGCGTTATGGAGTTGCATGGTTTGGGATATACAACAAATAAATTTCAAATGTAATTAATCTGTGAGAACTCTATGTTTATCGTGAGTGTCGTTGTAGCTCTAGAAAACAGTGGTAAAGATATTTGTTGATGAAGCATGTTGTTGCTAAAACAACACTCAGTGAAGTTTTTCAATTCTGTAAAATTATGATATACTTTTCAGATGGAACAGGGAAGGACGTGAAAAAAAGTTTTGAACACGCGGGAATTACAAGTACAAAGATTCAAACATTAGTATTGGGTTAGGCTGTGCGGCCAAGGACAGTGAATGTCGCATTCATGTAAATTAAAAGATTATATTTCAAGAGTCTGGGATATAATCATATTCGTTAGTTCTGTATTCATATTGGCCGGCTATGATGCAGATAGATCCAGTGATAATAGAAGACAAGCTAAAGATCAATATTGGATGTGGGCGAACAGACAATTAAAATCTGAAAAATGAATGTGATATTAGATAAAGTAAATTTTCCTTTTATTAGTTAAGGGATTCAAATGAAATTGTTTGCATGGTTTTAAAAGTATGAAATCCAATCTATTGGTAGAGTACTCAGAATGCTATTTTGCAGGTTTAATAGTAATTCAGAGCCACTGCTGTTAGATTGGAACAGTTCTGAATATTGGGCCTAGGGGGATGAAAGAAAGAATGGATGTCGCAACAATGGTTTGCATATATAAGTCACTGAAGAATAAAAAATGTAAATAATTATTATAGGAGGTAATAGTTTTAATATATTGTTACTGGGTGCTGGTCTTCATCCTTTATCATTATGTCAGATATTGGAAGATTTTTTAGGCAACTTATATGGAGACAACAATCTAAATATACATATCTGTAATGTTGATATTTTTCTTTGGGTATTGTTCTCAAGTTGCTGCTCTGGCCTTTGTATTATTGTTATTGCAGAACCTTTTTTTTGGAATTTAATCAATAGTGATGACAATTATTTAGATTTCTCACAAATATATTGGCTTTGATAAACTGAAATTGTGGTCTGAAATCAGCGCATGCAATTGTCCAAGATAATATTGAACATTTTTGAAAAGTATCCACAAATATTAAGACAATATGCTAGAATTTTCCAAAAATGGTAAGAATTTCCCATGATTAAAAGAAATTTTACAATGTATAATGCACTAGCTTTGGTTAAAGTTTGTCGAAGGCAGCTTAAAAGATAGTTCCTTCTGGTATGTTTGGTAGAGCCGGGCAAACTAGAGGAAAAGACAGAGAACAAACAGAGTAAACTGAAAATATTACTTCAGCAGAAATTTATTTGGTCGATATTAAGACTCTAGTATGAAAAGAAAGCCAAATGCTACTTTGAGAGCACATAGTTGCTACATGTTTAAAGGATCCACTTTCCTGCTTGTTAAAGAAAAAGTCAGTGGAATTCAAGAATTAGTTTTAACTTCAGGAAGGAAAATTTTTGACTTAAGACAGTTGATATAGAAACAGGTGTAGAGGACAGGAAAAACTGCTCAGGAAACAACAGAAAAACGAAAGCTAAACAAAAATCACAAGAAAAGATAAATTGAGCGCAGTGCTTCGAGAATGGGGTGGGGTTGTAAGATTAGAAATGATTTAAAATGATTTAGATAGTCTTATTATACTAGTAAAATCAAACACAAAAAAAGAAGACTCAGATATGAACTGTATTGTTGTAGCATTTTTTAGATAATATCAAGTATATGCATGTGATTGAATCCAATGAATAGAACTGTTGTTCATATGAAAGAGCTCTTGTTGGCCTATTAAATCTTCGACAAGAAAAACTGTTGAAACCAGGTATGGGTAGCCTTTCTATGAAGATGACTGTACCCTGGTGAAGTGGTTTAAGTATTGAGGATAGTGAATGTTACAGTCAAGTTTTTGGCTAGGATAAAGAAAGGTGCCAGTTTATTAATTTGCGCAAGAAATTGATGATGTTCATATTAGAAAAAAAGTTTGTTGTATTTTCAAATTTTGCAATCTCCTTTTCCGGGTTTAAGGTTCTGGATCATTCCTGATGTTGATTGAATAAATTTGAAAGCAAAGACAATTTGTTTGCATAATATTTCTTTTAATATTTTAAATAGTGAAAGAAATTGTTTGTAGTTTATATGAACTACATAAAATGGTTTATTAACTTTACAAGGCACACAAAACTTTTGTACCAGATCTGAGAATTTTAAGTTTAGTAATAGCATATGTATATAGGTAGATTTTATCGGATTATTTGGGTTTGACATAATTGAACAATAAATTCAAAATAATGACTGAAAATATGAATAAATTAATATTCTGTGTAATAATATATAAAAAGGTATTATTTACGAGCACACAATTTTAATACTGATCTGTTGAGAAACTTTTGGAGTTTTCAATTTCGCATATTAATTGGTGTAGATTTTGTCGATTTTTTTGGGTTTCTTGACAGAATTCTTGAACATAAATGTCAATTATTGTAACGAAAATATGTTATCATATTTTCACTGTCCTAAAATATCCTAATGTTATTATTTTAACAAGCATAGTAAGTGACAAATTTCATAAGATCAGTTTTGAGAAAATGTTGGGTAATCATCAATAATTGAATATTAATTAGATGGACCTGCCATATTTTCAGCTTGGACGCGTAAATATTGCTATAGCATCAACTCTTAAAACGTGATAATAAAAAAGTATTTAATATATATATTTTTAGAATAAAAATAGTTTATGTTTGAGAGATTTTTTGACCAAAGTTTTGTTAAACTGTTTGATTTAAATGTTTTGGAATAATTTCTCATCGAAAATAGATTTTTATGAGAGTTTGAAGTGGGTTTTTGTTCTTTTTCCCTAATATAATGAAATTGTGGTGAAAACTGTCATATTTTCGAACTTAAATACCTGATAATTTTGATGTAAAAGATATTTTAAAAATTTAAAAAATGCAACTGCTCAGTTAATGTACACTTTCATTAATAATCAATAATTATTCTTTTTAAAAATATGTGGCCATACTATGACTAGTGCGAGGCACGTGCTTTTTTTCATTCAGCGAGACCACGTTGACCGGCTCACACGCTAGTTTACAGGAATTTTTTTATTATTTTTTATATACAAGTTTTTGGCAATTATTCATGTGTATTTAGGATGGTATGGATTTGTGTATTGTGAAAGGTGATTTAGTTTTGGTTAATTAAATCAGCTTCGGCGTGGTCGAGCCCTTGTGCCTCGGCGTGGTCGAGCCCTTGCATTTTATTTGTGAGTTATGTTGTTATTATTAGCGGTAAGCGCAGTGTTTTTTTGGAGAACAACACTTGACCAAACACTCACACTTGACTCAGCTGGAATCTGAGCTGAGGTGGCCATGGTAGCTCAACAAAGAATGAGAGACACTCAGCAATACTTCAGTAATCACTATAGAATCAGATTTTATTAGGGGCTCCTTGATTATTACATTAGAAATGCAGACTGAACAAATCTATCTGATATATATATTTCAGTACAGAGTTAAACATACAGGTCTCTGTTGAAAACTTTATCTAATCTTACACCACAAACTAAGGACTGTTTACTCTGTAAATTAAACTCTAGTGGTCTGTAAGATAGTGTGTTTTATCAGAGGCTGTGCTGTAGATAATGAGACACCTAAAAAAATAGCCACTAACTATAGAGTCACATAACCACAATAATACTGTTATGTCAGACACCTTAACCACTCAGCCACCATGGCCGAGAGGTGGAGGACTAGTGGTAGAATGTCAGACACTTTAACCACTCAGCCACCATGGCCGAGAGGTGGAGGACTAGTGATAGAATAACAGACACCTTAACCACTCAGCCACCATGGCCGAGAGGTGGAGGACTAGTGGTAGAATGTCAGAAACTTTAACCACTCAGCCACCATGGCCGAAAGGTGGAGGACTAGTGGTAGAATGTCAGACACTTTAACCACTCAGCCACCATGGCCTAGAGGTGGAGGACTAGTGGTAGAATGTCAGACACCTTAATCACAACGCTATCGTATGAACAAAATATAGAGGGCTAGTGGCAGATGTAAGCACCTTAACCACTAAGCCACTGTGACCTAAAGATGGAGGACTAGTAGTAGAATATGTTAGACACTTTAACCACTCAGCCACTGTCACCCTGAGAT
>SAYR01039029.1:41952-57741 GCA_004382745.1 Argopecten irradians irradians | reverse complement strand
AGAGAACTAAGTTGACAGGAGGTAGGCAGGAAGGAGAATTAATTGACAGGAAGGTAGGCGACAGGAGACCAATTATTTGACAAGGAGAGGCAGGGAGACATTTATTGACGGAGTTAGGCAGAAGAGACATCAATTTGGAACAGTGACCGGAGTAAGGCAAGGGTCGGAGAGGGACATAATTGAAGGAAGTATAAGTAGTCAGGAGATCATAGTTTGGACAGGAGTAAAGGCAGGAGACATTATTGACAGGAAGGAGTAGCGGCAGGGGAGACCCATTATTGACAGAAGTATAGCAGGTGGAGGAATAATTGACAGGAAGTGGCAGGGAGAACATTATTGGACAGGAGTAGGCAGGAACATCTAATTACAGGAGTAGGCCAGGAGACATAATTGTGTAGGAGTAGGCAGGGAGACACTAATTGGACAGTATTAGGCAGGAAATCTAATTGACCAGAATAGTAGGCAGGACATAGAGCTTTGAAGGAGTAGGCAGGACGACATCAATTGACAGGAAAAAAAGTAAAGAGTAGGTCAGGGGACATACATTGACAGAAACCAGTAGGCGCAGAGGGACGGGGAACTAGGTTTGACAGAGACATCAAGAAAGAGGAGTAGTCAGGAAGGGAGACATAATTAACGGGGAAGTAGTCAGGACGACTTCACTGACGGAGTAGGCAAGGAGACATAATTGACTAGGAGTAGGCAGGAGACATCATTGACAGGAGTGGCAGGAGAATTAGTTGCACAGGTGTAGTAGGCAGGGGAAATAGATTGACAGCAAGAGAGTAGCATGGAGACATTATTGACGGGAAGTAGAGGAGAACATAGGTTGACAGGGTAAGTTATCAGGACATAGTTGTCAGTAAGTTTAGGCAGGAGACATAATTGACAGCAGGCGAGTAGGGCAGAGACATTCATTCTGACAGGAATAGGCAGGGAGCATAGTTGACAGAAGTAGGCAGGAGACATAGTTGGACAGGAGTAAGGTCAGGGGGACATAACTATGACAGAAGTAGCAGGAGACAATTGAACAGGTAGGAGGAGACATTATTGACAGGAGTAGGCAGGAGGGACATTATTCGACGGGAGTAGGCAGGAGACATCATTGACAGGGTAGGCACGGCAGACATTATTGACAGGAAGTACGGCAGGAGACATTATTGACGGAGTCAGGCAGGAGACATTATTGGACAGGAGTACGTCAGAAGACATAGTTGACAGGACGTAGGGCAGGAGGACATAGTTGACCAGGAGTAGGCGGGAACATCATATTGACAGGAGTAGCGCAGGAAGACATTTTGACAGGAGATAGTCAGGAGACATCGTATTACAGGAGTAGTCAGGAGAAATCTGACAGAGTAGCAGGGACATTATTTTGACGGGAGTTAGGCAGGGAAGACATTTATTGACAGGGTACAGGGGAGACACTTTATTGACAGGGTAGGCAGGAGTTATTGGCAGGAGAGGGGAAGAATAGTTGACAGGAGTAGTCAGGAGACATGTAGAGGTAGGGGGGATAATGACAGGAGTTAGGCGGGAGACATTATTGCAGGTAGGCAGGAGAACATTAATTGACGTGAGTAGGCAGGAGACATTCTTGAAACGGGTAGGCGGGGACTAATTGACAGAGTAGGGGCGCGGAGACATTATTGACCAGGAGTAGGCAGGAAGACATAATTGCAGAAGTTAGGCAGGCAGACCATAGTGACAGGAGTATGTTCAGGAGACATTAAGTATGACATGGAGTTAGTTCCAGGAGACTAGTTTGACAGGAGTAGGAGGATCATAGTTGACCCAGATGTAAGGCAGGAGCAATTCTTGGACAAGACAGTGGCAGGAGATCATAGTTGGACAGGAGTAGTCAGTAGAGAATAGTATGACAGCAGTAAGTCAGGTGCGACATAGTTGACAGGAAGAGGCAGGAGATAGTTGAGCGAAGTAGCAGGGAGACATTCAGTTTTGACAGGAGTATCAGGGGACATAAAATTTGACAGGAGTAATTCAGGGGACATAATGACAGAATAGGCAGGAGACATTATTGACCAGGAGATAGGGAGTGACATAGTCATACAGGAGTAGGCAGGGACATAATTGACAGGAGTCAGGCGGGAGAACTGTATTGACAGGCCAGTAGCAGGAGACCATTATTGAACAGGAGTACGGCAGGAGACATTATTGAAAGAGTAGGCAGGGGGACATAATTGGGACAGGAGTAGCGGGAGACATTCATTGACAGAGTAGGCAGGAGACATAATTGACAGAAGTAGGCAGGAGACATAGTTGACAGGAGTAGTCAGGAGACATAGTTCGACCGGAGTAAGTCAGGAGACACTAGTTGACAGCGCGCAGTAGGCAGAACATAGTTTGACAGTAGTAGGCAGGAGACATCAATTGACAGAAGTAGGCAGAGACATAGTTGGACAGGAGTAGTCTAGGAGGACATTAGTTCGACAGGAGTACGTCAGGAGCACATTTAAGTTGAGCAGGGTAGGCAGGAAGAATAGTTGCAGAAGATGCAGGCGAGACATAGTTGACAGGTAGTAGTCAGGGGACATAATTGCACAGAGATAGTCAGAGGGGACAAATTGACAGGAGTAGGCAGGAGACATTAGTTGACGGGAGTAGGGCATCGAGACATTACAATTGACAGGGAGTAGGCAGGAGACATAGTTGACAGAAGTAGGCAGAGGAGACATAAGTTTGACCAGCGAGATAGGCAGGGGACTCAATTGACAGGAGTAGGCAGAGAGACATAATTGACAGGAGTAGGAGGAAGACATAGTTGACAGGAAGTAGGCCAGGAGACATAATTGACAGGGGAGTAGGCGGAGACATTATCTGACAGGAGTAGGCAGGAGACATTATTGAACCAGGAGTAAGGCAGGAGACATTATTGACCAGGAGTAGGCCAGGGAATATTTGACAGGTAGGCAAGGGGACATTAGTGAGAAGTAGGCAGGAGACATTATTGACAGAAGTAGCAGGGAAGACTAGTTGACGGCCAGTAGTCAGGAGACTATTGACAGAAGTTGGCATGAGACTAATGACAGACAAGTAGCAGGAGACATTATGACAGGAGTAGGCAGGGAGACTAATTGACGGCAGTAGCAGAGAGACATTAATTGACAGGTAGTAGTCAGGAGACATAGTTGACATTGAGTAGTCAGGAGACATAGTTGACAGAGTAGCGCAGGCAGGACATTATTAGACAGGAGATAGGCGAGAAGACTAGCTTCGACAGGAAGTAGTCAGGAGACATAGTGAACAGAGTAGGTCAGGAGACATAATTGACGGGAGTAGGGCAGTGAGACATAATTGACAGAGTTAGGATTGGAAGACATCGTTGACAGGAGTAGGCAGGAGACATTCATGACGGGAGTAGCGCAGGAGACATATTGACTGGGAAGTAGCTCAGGAAGACATGATAATTGACAGAGTAGTCAGGAGACGATAGTTTGACAGGAGTGTCAGGAGACATAATCTGACGGGGTAGGCCAGGAGACATAAATATGACTGGTAGTAGCTGGAGACATAGTTGACAGGAGTAGTCAGGAGACATAGTTGACAGGAGTAGTCAAGGGACATAATTGACAGATGTAGTCAGGAAGACATAGTTGACAGGGTAGTTCAGGAGACATTATTGACAGAGTAGGCAAGGACATCATTGACAGGAGTAGTGCAGGAGGACCATAGTTGACAGGAGTCAGGCAGGACATACTTGACAGAGTAGGCAGGGGACATTCATTGACAGGAGTTAGGTCAGGAGACATAAAGTGACAGGAGTAGTACAGGAGACATATGATCGGAAGTAGGCAGGAGACATAGTTGACGGGAAGTAGTCAGGAGACATAATTGACAGGGTAGGGCAGGGCAGACATAATGACAGGAGTAGGCAGAGAGACATAGTTCGACAGGAGTAGGCAGCGAGACATTAAGTTGACGGGAGTAGGCAGGAGACATAGTGTACGGGAAGTAGTCAGAGACGGAATTAGTTGACAGGAAGAGTCAGAGACATTAATTGACGGGAAGTGGGCAGAAGAACATTGCGGTCAGAAATTGACGGCAGTAGTCGGAAGACATTAGTTGGACAGGAGTTAGGCAGGAGACATATTGACAGGAGTAGCAGGAGACATAGTTGACAGGAGTAGTCCAGGAAGACTAAATTGACAGGAGTAGTTAGGAGACATAGTTGAAGAGGTAGGCAGGAGACATAATTGACGGCAGTAGGCAGGAGACATAGTTGACAGGGTAGGCAGGAGGACTATAGTTGACAGGATGTCATGAGGACATTAGTTGACAGGCAAGTAGGCAGGACATAATTGACACAGAGTAGGCCAGGGGACATTAGTTACAGAAGTAGGCAGGGAGACTAGTGACAGGAGATGTAGTCAGGAGACATAGGTTGACAGGAGTAGGCAGGAGAATTTATTGACAGACAGTAGGCAGGAAGGAATCATTGACAGAAGTTAGGGCAGGAGAACATTAATTGACAAGGAGTAGGCAGGAGACATAATTGACGGGAGTAGGCAGGAGACATTATTGACAGAAGTAGGCAGGAAACATCGTTTACAGGAGTAGGCAGGAGACATAGTTGACAGGAGTAGGCAGGAGACATAGTTGACAGGAGTAGTCAGGAGACATAGTTGACAGGAGTAGGCAGGAGACATCGTTTACAGGAGTAGGCAGGAGACATTATTGACAGAAGTAGGCAGGAGACATAATTGACAGAAGTAGGCAGGAGACATTATTGACAGGAGTAGGCAGGAGACATAGTTGACAGGAGTAGGCAGGAGACATAGTTGACAGGAGTAGGCAGGAGACATAATTGACAGGAGTAGGCAGGAGACATAGTTGACAGGAGTAGTCAGGAGACATAATTGACGGGAGTAGTCAGGAGACATAATTGACGGGAGTAGGCAGGAGACATAGTTGACAGGAGTAGGCAGGAGACATAATTGACGGGAGTAGGCAGGGGACATAGTTGACAGGAGTAGGCAGGAGACATTATTGACAGAAGTAGGCAGGGGACATCATTGACAGGAGTAGGCAGGAGACATAGTTGACGGGAGTAGGCAGGAGACATTATTGACGGGAGTAGTCAGGAGACATAATTGACAGGAGTAGTCAGGAGACATAGTTGACGGGAGTAGGCAGGAGACATAGTTGACGGGAGTAGGCAGGAGACATTATTGACGGGAGTAGGCAGGAGACATAATTGACAGGAGTAGTCAGGAGACATAGTTGACGGGAGTAGGCGGGAGACATAGTTGACAGGAGTAGTCAGGAGACATAATTGACGGGAGTAGGCAGGAGACATAGTTGACAGGAGTAGGCAGGAGACATAATTGACGGGAGTAGGCAGGAGACATAGTTGACAGGAGTAGGCAGGAGACATAGTTGACAGGAGTAGGCAGGAGACATCGTTGACAGGAGTAGGTTGGAGACATCGTTGACAGGAGTAGGTTGAAGACTTCTTTGACAGGAGTGGGTTGGGGATATCGTTGACAGGAGTAGGTTGAGGGCATCTTTGACAGGAGTAGGCAGGAGACATTATGGACAGGAGTTGGTTTTGGATATCGCTGACAGGAGCAGGTTGAGAACATCGTTGACAGGAGTAGGCAGGGGACATCGTTGACAGGTGTGGGTTGGGGATATCGTTGGCAGGAGTAGATTGAATACATCATTTGCAGGATTAGGCTGAAAAGACATTAATAAATGGTGTAGACTTGATTCCGTACTCTGTGTTCTTAACCATTGCAGGGATCTATTTTAAGGATTTGTGTGGGAGTGACTAATACATTGATAAAGCGATCTCTGAAATAACAATGGTAGCTTGTCAATGTTACCACATCAAGTTTATCAACGGGCCTTTCCGTTCCTGTTATCATCGACAAGGCCCAATGGTTGTTTGAATGAGTGAAGATATTTGATGTGAAACAGAAACAATGTTGGAAAGCGTGTGCACTATAGCATCAGCAAAATGTTGGCGTGGCCTTTCTCAAAAGTCCCAAGGCCGCGCGTGCACAGAAGCGCTGATGTTATGGCGTTGTTTACAATAGTGATAAAGCTCAGAAAAGATAGGAGAAACATTTAATGAACAGAATTTAGCAATGCATTAGTCACCCAGAAGAAAGTATTCTAAAACAAGCCTGTTCCCACTCAGACCAGGCTTGCTGCAGTAGTATTGCGTTATTTCGAGGGTTTATCACGACTATGTTTATTTAAAGCTTTTTACGGCAGACGTTGATATTGAAGCCATGTGTGTGCACTATTTAAAAATATAACCGGGGAGTGTACTTAATTTGAATGAAACTTTCAGCTGATGTCGTTTAGGTTAAATGTAACTTTTTTAGCTGCTATCGGTTAGGAAAAAAAAACCACATACAGAGCGTCTAACCTCTCATATTACATACGTCTAACCTCTCTAACCATTACATACGTCTAACCTCTCTAACCATTACATACGTCTAACCTCTTTAACCATTACATACGTCTAACCTCTCTAACCATTACATATTTCCTTGTGTGTGCACCTGTTGCAGTACACCTGTTTGGACACAGTGTCCTTACTCGGATAATTAAAATAGATATGCATGGACCTTGCTAAGGGTCGGATCCTATCGACTGGTATTCAGCACCCCATCTCTTGTTTCACATTGTAGTTTTATAGTGGTATAATAGTTACCTGTATCTGCCGTGTAATGGTCGATCTGGTTAGCTTCTGTCACGAGGGCCCAGGTGCGCTCAACAACAGACACTTATTTACTTATAACCAAACGTTTACGACTGTTTTATCTGGCGATGGACAGAGCGCTCATTCAATACACACTGAATGATGCTTCTTGATAAAATGAGAAAGTGATTATCCACTTACGCATAATTGTGTACCATTTTACTGTAATAATCGTCCCGCTATCAGTGATAGTTTATGTACTGGTTACAGTTTGTACGTTTTCTATAAACTTTAACACATATGTCTACATAGTCCCCGTGACAAACGATAATTCAACACTCTGGCACCTTTCCTATTGATATAGCTGTATTTATATAGAATCTATGAACCATCAGATTCCATCTCTGGGTTGATATTGATTGTCAGCTGGCCACTAGTGTACTGGTATGACCCCTGTTCTATGCCTTGTTCCTGCTTACGACCGTCTACCTATCTACCTTGCAATGGGAGATTACGGAAAGCTGGAATGTCAAAGAGCTATGTTACATGTATCTCCGTAACACGTGTATAAAATGTCCGCCACATTAACGTACATAGACGTCCATGTTATACATCCCAAGTATTACAAATGTCTGGTGGTTTCCTTTGGTACGGTTTCTGATATCAACCCCGAAGTATTACAAATGTTCGATGCTTTTTGTTGTTAATTTCGAGTTGTTACGAAAGTTTGATAACCTAAAGACGTTAAATTACACGTGTGTATCCCCTGATGTTACTCTCAATGTCTTATGAAAGAGTGAATTCTTTCTCACAACCTAAATGCTGTACGAAGATTTGTCTCCTTTAGTTCACGTCACGTTTATGACCTTGACAGATAGATCCCAGGGCTAAAGTACAATGCGCCAACCTCGGAGTCGTTCTACCTCGGAGTGCAATCAGTTTCCAGTCACAAACCAATTCCCAACTGTCACAAAGTTGTGTTGTTGTTAGTCCAATGACGGGAGGTATTGGCTGTCTAACAGGACTAGACAAACATGCTTTACACAAATTAATCAGCGTAGTTCTGCCTTTTACCAACATGCCAAAATGAAATTGAATCTGTATTTGACAAGTGTCGGCAATTCACGTACTGCTGTCTATTTCAGAATGTCTTCTGCTTTGAAGGAACTGTCTGTGTCATCAAGAAAGCCAAGAACTGTATCGGCGGATTTTGTAATCACGAAGCGCTATGTGAAGGTTAGTATTGTCGTAAATTTTGACCTTTTAACCCTTAAACCTCCATAGTAACATGTTAAAAATCAATTTACATGGCAAAAATGTCCGATATGTGTAAGATACCCAAGTTTGCAGAAAATGATGATGCTGAAAGTCTATCCGTATTAAAGCCGTTTAATCTTATGTTGAAGTATAACATTCTCAGGTGGGCGGTCGTATTTAGTAGATGTAATCGAAATCAATTGTGTTTTCTATTATTGATGCAATTTATTCATTGTTCTAAAAATAATATTTTTGAGCAGACGAGAGATCTACCACAAGAGATGTTTCTAATTCCATGGGGCTCAATAGGGGTTCCGGAGCCCTTACAAATAATGAAGTCTTCGATGTCGATGCTCTTCAGCAAGACTCTGGTACCACCATTGTTGGCACCACTCCTGATGACGTCATAGATGTATGCGTAGATCAGCCGCCACCGGAAGCATGGAAGTGTGACCGGAAGGAGAAGAGGTACTATTTCAACAGTAACAAAGGCATGTGTCTCAGGTTCCGTGGATGTCAAACTGCGGGAAACAACTTCCGACGCCGGAAAGATTGCAAAAGGACTTGCATATCGTCAAAGTCAAGCAAAGGTAAAATATATCCGATAGTGATTATCCCAAATCTTAGCAAAAATAGCTATATGAAAATAATAACATTGAAATGAATAAGTGGAAAGTAAAATGTTATTCATGTATATGTAGCGGGATTGGACTGGGTCGATCATCGGTGACCAGGTAGCTTAGTCGGTAGAGCACTCGGCTAGTGTTCGGAGGGTCCCGGGTTCGAATCCCGGTCTAGCCGCTACATTTTCTCCTTTCCTGTTACATATATACCAGACCCGAGCTGTGATTTCATTGTCGTGATGTGTGAAACCTGTCAATAAAACCAGTTGTATACATAGCATATTTGCTATGTCATCGCCCTAATATGAGATCGAGACAACTCGGGCTTCTATAGACTCTATACTCCCAGAACACTGTTGGCCATAGCAGCACGCGTGTCCGCCAGGGTTAATGACACGCGGCCAGTCATGTCCACAATAATTACTGTTTAGTGGCCGCCAGGCTATGATTACTGTTTATTATCAATGTCAGTTTATATTTGTCTGTCTTGTCAAATTGAAAGGATCAGAAGTGTCCATGCGTGGCCAACTGAAGTAACACAGTTAAACATTGAACACAAATCGCTAAATCATCAGGTATGAAAGGCATGCGAAACACGTATGTTTTCTCTCACCATGACGAGGCACATACTACGCGATAAACAGCGCCAACATTTATACGAAAAAAAAGGCTTTGAACTCGGCCTACACCGCGACAAACATTTCATTCCATTGATCGTCGATGGAATGTGTTTGGAAGAAGTGAAGTGCATTATCACCACCAAGCCTGGCCACTAGGTGTATGTCGAATCCCTTATATTAATTATCGGGCCCGGGTTGTCACGCCCCCTATTACAGAATTGTAAAATAGCTTTATATAGGTGCACCAGATAATTACATGTTATCTATACACCGCGTATTAACGGAAGATCAAACCATTCATCACAGCTGGTCGTCATTTATCTCCCAGGTTGTGGTCGCGAGTATGATATACACCGATCTTGTTTTACTGCATGGAATGTAACCCCATTAAAAGCGGATAAAGTTATAAATAAAGGTCCAGTAGTTGGCTGTTTGACTAATTCAAATATATCTCCACGTTAGTATAAAGATTGTTAACTTCGTTATATAGAATTATACAAGAAGATTTTCGCCGTTTTGTAGAAACTGTGGGCAGACGTCATCGAAAGCCTTCCAGAGAAACCAGTAATGAAACCAACATATGTCTGCTCCGTTTAGACGACTCCAGCAGGTGTAGAGGCAGGACTGTTCTGAGATGGCATTTCAGTCTCGAGAAGGGCACGTGCGTAAGAGTCAAGGCTTGCAAAACATCTTCTGGTAACTACTTCCGGAAACGTCGACATTGCAAAAGACAATGCATGAGGAAATCCCACAATATCTACAGAAGACGAAAAAGCAAAAAGAGGTCAAAAAGCCGAAGGAGGGGCAACATTCGAAACGAGTTTAACGGCTAGTTGGGTAAGCAACAATTTGGTGGAACTTTCCAAGACATTATTGATCAGATTATCATTAGATGTAAGGAAAGACAATTACTGGTCACGTTAGATGTTAGTGAGACACTTACTGGTCACATTAGATGCTTGATGAGACACTTACTGTTCACGTTAGATGTTAGTGAGACACTTACTGGTCAAAATAGATGTTTGGTGTGACAATTACTGGTCACGTCAGATGTTTAGGGAGACACTTGCTGGTCATATTAGATTCTAAAATAAAACATTAGAGACGCACTAGAAAAATGAAATAAAACAATGCTATATAGGTTAAATTTGTCGTTGGATTTATTTGTGTACAGATGAGTTTCTTATTTGTTTTCAGATTGCCATTGGTCCCGTTGTAAAGCCTCTCTAGGATTTAGGGCTGTTTGGTAAGATGGCCTCTAGATGTCCGCGCGTCAGGACCTACCCGGACTGCAATAAATTCACCTCATGGATATTGCGTCATGCTGATGTAAGCGGACAATAATTGCAGATTTGGCCATGTTCATTATAAAAACATGCCTCTTTAACTTCCGACCACTACTACCACCTGATCTGTAGTTTGAGAACTGCTTGTGATGTCCCCGAGGTCCATAAAAAGGACCCCACATTGGACAAAGGACATCAATTTAGAGCAAATGTTGACAATGTTATCCGGGTTTGTATGATGTATCAGTGCATCTAAATTGGGTCGCAGTGCCATGACACTTGCCTCAACACAGTTTGGAACGCACGTTTCCAAGGAGTTCCGAAAACTAGGTTTAGAGCTTTGAAAGCCAGACGAACGTCCCCATGACGTCATGTTTATTAAGCGACACTGGATCCGAATGGATTCTAAGAATTCTAAATGATTGGGCAACGAAAATTACCCTCTCTACCCTCGTGACAACAACAGTATCCGGACCACGTTTACGTGGGTTGGAAGGGTCGTTTTATCGTAGATGAATCCTAGCATTCAATTGACTGAACTTTCTAGCAGTGGAGTTAACAGATAATGTGACCTGTAGACTTGTGTGTTACAGACTGACTGGATTATTAGGGCTCACCTACGACAGTTATAGGTTCCTAATCTTATTTTGTTGTTATTTATGGTTATTTTGAGAGATTTTTATTTATTGATTTTATTTTTATAAATCGCAAATAAAGAAAACACTGAAAAATCACAATTTGATTATTTTGTAAAAAGGGTTTACATGAGAATTGCTTTAGGGCTCATGCAAGTGGCATTCACATATTCGAGACTTCAACGTTTTCATTCGTTATCTACCATCAAGTAGACTGGTGGTAAAATCAACAATCAAGTTAAATGATGTACATTTCTTACACTGTACAGAGGCTTTCAACTTGGCAATATACTCCTGTTTCCAAAAACTCTATATTAGAAAAAAGTTCGTCATCAGAAAAAATATCGACTTTTCATCAGAGCAAATCCTTAAATAACCCCAACCGACATTTGTAGATCAGAAACTGTCCGGTAACCCCATAATCATGATTTATAAATGCATGTACTGTTTTCGTTGAGATTGGATATGGATATTTCAAATAAAAGTTACCTTTCAACAACGTTAAACAATACGTTTTGACGAGGCCTTGGTCCAATGATCTGCACTTATCTGCGGGATATAATGACCTTGAATGATGACATTTATGTATCCAAAGTTAAATCGAGCTGATTGGGGCGAGTCATTGGGAAAGTATCGAGACCTAGATGTAGTTTATGATAATGATAAACGAGTTCTAATGAGGACACTTTTCAACGGGGTCCCTATTCAACAGGTCGGTGTGAAGAGTACGCCGATATACTTCCCATGGTACCAGGAGCTCGGACGATATATTTCCCATGGTACCAGGAACTATCAGACGATATATTTCCCATGGTACCAGGAGCTATCAGACGGTATATTTCCATAGTACCATGAGCTATCTGACGATATATTTCCCATGGAACCAGGAGCTATCAGACGATATATTTCCCTTGGTACCAGGCTCTATCAGACGATATATTTCCCATGGTACCAGGAGCTATCAGACGATATATTTCTCAAGGTACCAGGAGCTATCACAAGATATACTTCCCATGGTACCAGGAGCTATCAGCCGATATACTTCCCATGGTACAATGAGCTCAGACGATATATTTCCCATGGCACCTGGAGCTATCAGACGATATATTTCCCGGGGTACCAGGAGCTATCAGACGAAATATTTCCCATGGTACAAGGAGCTATCAGCCGATATACTACCCATGGTACCAGGAGCTCAGACGATATATTTCCCATGGTACCAGGAGAAATCAGACGATTTATTTCCCTTGGTACCAGGAGCTATCAGACGATATATTTCCCTTGGTACCAGGCGCTATCAGACGATATATTTCCCATGGTACCACGCGCTATCAGACGATATATTTCCCATGGTACCAGGAGCTATCAGACGACATATTTTCCATGGTTCTAGGAGCTATAAGACGATATATTTCCCATGGTACCAGGAGCTATCAGACGATATATTTCCAATGGTACAAGGAGCAATCAGACGATATATTTCTCATGGCACCAGGAGCTATCAGACGATATTTTTTTCATGGTACCAGGGGCTATCAGACGATATATTTCTCATGGTACCAGGCTCTATCAGACTATATATATCCTATAGTACCAGGAGCTATCAGACGATATATTTCTCATGGTACCAGGAGCTATCAGACGATATATTTCTCATGGCACCAAGGGCTATCAGACGATATATTTCCCCTGGTACCTGGAACTATCAGACGATATATTTCCCTTGGTACCAGGCGCTATCAGACGATATATTTCTCATGGTACCAGGAGCTATCAGACGATATATTTCCCAAGGTACCAGGAGCTATCAGACGATATATTTCCCCTGGTACCTGGAACTATCAGACTATATCTTTCCCATGGTACTAGGAGCTATCAGACGATGTATTTCCATGGTACCAGGAGCTATCAGACAATATATATTTCCTATGGTACCTGGAGCTATCAAACGATATATTTCCCATGGTACCAGGAGCTATCAGACGATATATTTCCATGGTACCAGGCGCTATCAGACGATATATTTCCCATGGTATCAGGACCTATCAGACGATATATTTCTCATGGTACCAGGAGCTATCAGACGATATATTTCTCATGGCACCTGGAGCTATCAGACGATATATTTCCCATTGAACAAGGGGCTATCAGACGATATATTTCTCATGGTACCAGGCTCTATCAGACTATATATATCCTATGGTACCAGGAGCTATCAAACGATATATTTTCCATGGTACCATGAGCTATCACACGATATATTTCCATGGTACCTGGAACTATCAGACGATATGTTTCCCTTGGTACCAGAAGCTATCAGACGATATATTTCCCATGGTACCAGGAGCTATCAGACGATATATTTCCCATTGTACCAGGCGCTATCAGACGATATATTTCCCATGGTACCAGGAGCTATCAGCCGATATACTTCCCATGGTACCAGGAGCTCAGACGATATATTTCCCATGGTACCAGAAGCTATCAGACAAAATATTATCCATGGTACCAGGAGCTATCAGACGATACATTTTCCATGGTACCAGGAGTTTTCAGACGACATGTTTCCCATGGTACCAGGAGATATCAGACGATATATTTCCCGGGGTACCAGGAGCTATCAGCCGATATACTTCCCATGGTACCAGGAGCTATCAGACGATATATTTCCATGGTATCAGGACCTATCAGACGATATATTTCTCATGGTACCAGGAGCTATCAGACGATATATTTCTCATGGCACCAGGAGCTATCAGACGATATATTTCCCATTGTACAAGGGGCTATCAGACGATATATTTCTCATGGTACCAGGCTCTATCAGACTATATATATATCCTATGGTACCAGGAGCTATCAAACGATATATTTTCCATGGTACCATGAGCTATCACACGATATATTTCCATGGTACCAGGAGCTATCAGACGGTATATTTCCATGGTACCAGGAGCTATCAGGCGATATATTTCCCATGGTACCAGGAGCTATCAGACGATATATTTCCCTTGGTACCAGAAGCTATCAGACGATATATTTCCCTTGGTACCAGAAGCTATCAGACGATATATTTCCCATGGTACCAGGAGCTATCAGACGATATATTTCCCATTGTACCAGGCGCTATCAGACGATATATTTCTCATGGTACCAGGATCTATCAGACTATATCTTTCCCATGGTACCAGGAGCTATCAGACGATGTATTTCCATGGTACCAGGAGCTATCAGACGATATATTTCCCATGGTACCTGGAGCTATCAAACGATATATTTCCCATGGCACCAGGAGCTGTCAGCCGATATACTTCCCAGGGTACCAGGAGCTCAGACGATATATTTCCCATGGTACCAGAAGCTATCAGACAAAATATTATCCATGGTACCAGGAGCTATCATACGATACATTTTCCATGGTACCAGGAGTTTTCAGACGACATGTTTCCCATGGTTCCAGGAGATAACAGACGATATATTTCCCGGGGTACCAGGAGCTATCAGCCGATATACTTCCAATGGTACCAGGAGCTCAGACGCTATATTTCCCATGGTACCAGCAGCTATCAGACGATATATTTCCCATGGTACCAGGAGCTATCATACGATATATTTGCCATGGTACCGGGAGCTGTCAGACGATATATTTCCCATGGCACCAGGAGCTATCAGACGATATATTTCCCATTGTACCAGGGGCTATCAGACGACATATTTCCCATGTTACCAGGAGCTATCAGACGAGATATTTCCCATGGTACCAGGAGCTATCAGACGATATATTTCCCGGGGTACCAGGAGCTATCAGCCGATATACTTCCCAAGGTACCAGGAGCTCAGACGATATATTTCCCATGGTACCAGGAGCTATCAGACGATATATTTCCCATGGTACCAGGAGCTATCAGACGATATATTTCCCGGGGTACCAGGAGCTATCAGCCATTATACTTCCCATGGTACTAGGAGCTCAGACGATATATTTTCCATGGTACCAGGCCTTATCAGACGATATATTTCCCATGGTACCAGGCGTTATCAGACGATATATTTCCATGGTACCAGGAGCTATCAGACAATATATATCCCATGGTACCAGGAGCTATGAGACGTTATACTTCCCATGGTACCAGGCCTTATCGGACGATATATTTTCCTTGGTACAAGTAGCTATCAAACGATACATTTCCCATGGTACCAGGAGCTATCAGACGATATACTTCCCAGGGCACCAGGGGCTATCAGACGATATATTTCTCAAGGTACAAGGAGCTATCACACGATATACTTCCCTTGGTACCAGGAGCTATCAGACGATATATTTCCCTTGGTACCAGGCGCTATTAGACGATATATTTCCCTTGGTACCAGTAGTTATCAGACGATATATTTCCCATGGTACAAGGAGCTATAAGACGATATATTTCCCAGGGTACCAGGAGCTATCAGATGATATATTTTCCATGGTACCAGGAGCTATCAGATGATATATTTCCCTTGGTACAAGGAGCTATTAGACGATATATTTCCCTTGGTACCAGTAGTTATCAGACGATATACTTCCCATGGTACCAGGAGCTATCAGCCGATATACTTCCCAGGGCACCAGGGGCTATCAGACGATATATTTCTCGGGGTACCAGGAGCTATCACACGATATACTTCCCATGGTACCAGGAGCTATCAGCCGATATA
>SAYR01039029.1:165-41927 GCA_004382745.1 Argopecten irradians irradians | reverse complement strand
TGTTACAACCACCAGTCTCCATTTTAGCACCATTAAGTGTTACACACGAGAATTCCTCCAGTCTAGATCATTAAGTGTACACAACAATCTCCAGTTTAGATCATTAGTTGTACACACAGTCTCCAGTTAGATCATTAAGTGTACACACAGTCTCCAGTAAGCATTAAGTGTACACACAGTCTCCATTAGATTCATTAAGTGTAACACATAAGTCTCCATTGAACCAATTAGTCTACACACAGTATTTCATCAGACCAATTAAGTGACCACACAGTCTCTAAGCCATTAGCCAAGTCCCCGTACTTGACATAGTGTACACAAGTCCAAACCACAGAGGAAACTCTCCAGTTAGACCATTAAGTGTACCACCAGTCTCAAGTTAGACCGTTGAGTGTACACACAATGTCTCCATTAGACATTAAGTGTACACACATGTTCATCATTAGACCATTGAGTGCTCACACAGTTCACTGACCTATCCACAGCCATCTAGACTAGTGTCAAGTCATTGACATTAAGTTCACACAGTTAGCTCATTAAGTGTACACAGTCATCCAGTATAGATTCATTACTGAAACACAGTCTCCAGTAGAACCATTGAGTGCAACTATCAGAGTATCCAAAAAAGACATAAGTGACACCACAGTCTCCAGTTAGATGAATAATGTACAAAACTCAGTCTCCAGTTAGCCATTCGTACCCATCCTAAGATCTAAGTGTACACACAGTCTCCAGTAAGATCATTAAGTGTACACACAGTCCCAGTGACCATAGTACCACAGTTCTTACATCATTAAGTTACACACAGTCTGCCAGTTAGACATTGATGTTTACACACAGTCCTCCAGTTAGACAATAGTGTACAGCACACAGTCGTAGAATGAATATCCCAGTTTAGACCATTAATGTGTACACACAGTCTGCAGTTAGACCATTAAAGTTGTACACCGACCAGTCTCCAATTGACCACTTAAGTGGTACCACCACCAAGTCCAGATAGCACACATTAAGTGTTCACACAGTCTCCAGTAGACAAGAGTCAACATCCGTGAACTGTACACAGTTCTCCAGTTAGATCATTAAGTGACACACAGTCCACAAGTACATCCAGTTAGACCATTAAGTTACCACAGTCTCCAGTTTAGGCCATAAGAGTGTCACACACAGTCTCCAGTTAGACTATTAAGTGTAACACACCAGTCTCCAGTTAGATCATTAAGTACATGTACCACACAGTCTCCAGTTAGATCATTCAATGTCCACACAGTACACAACAGTCTCCAGTTAGACCATTAAGTGTACTCACAGGTCTGCAGTTAGACCATTGGAGTTATCAACACAGTCCTCCAGTTAGAACCATTAAAGTATACAAGGTACAACGGCCTCCGATTAGACCAATGAAGTATACACACAGTCTTCCAGTAGACCCATTAAATGTACCACAGTTCCAATCAGACCATTAAGTGTACACACAAGTGTAACCATTAAGTGTAACATATCTACAATTAAGAGCATTAAGTGTACACAAAAACAGATTCCAATTAGACATCTGAGGTACACACAGTCTCAGTAGATCATTAAGTGTACACACAGTCTCACTAGATCTTAAGGTACAGTTCCAGTTAGTCAACGTGTACACACAATCTCCCAGTTTAGATCATTAAGTGTACACACAGTCTAGTTAGAATCATTAAGTATACCACAAAGTCTCCAGTTTAGACCGATTAGTGTACACACACGTCTCCAGTTAGAACATTAAGTGTACACACAGTTCTCTCAGTTTAGACCACTTGAGTTGTTACACACAGTCTCCCAGTTAGACCATTAAGTGTAAACACCAGTATCAAGTAGACCATTGAGTTACACAACACTCTCCATTAGACCATAAGTGACACACAGTCTCCAGTTAGACCATTTGAGTGTACACACAGTCTCCAGTTGATGCATTAGATACTGAGCTATCTCCAGTTAGGATCATTAAAGTGTAACACACAGTCTCAGCTTGAATCATAAGTGAACACAACAGTCTCCAGTTAGACCCATTGAGTTGCACAAAGTATCCAGTTAGATCAAATAAGTGTACACACAGCTCTCCAGTTAGATGCTAAGTGTATCACACAGTCTCCAGTTTAGACCATGGAGTGGTACCACACAGTCTACCAGTTTGATTCATTAGTGTTCACACACATTGAATCAGAGTCTCGCAGTTAGACCATTAAGTGTACACACAGTCTTTCACTATACATTCAATTAAGGTACACACAGTCTCCAGTTAGACCATGAGTGTACATCATCACTTCTCCAGTTAGACCAATGAGTGTAACACAGTCATCCAGTTAACATTGAGTGACACCAGTACTTCCAGCTTAGACATTAGTGTACCACAGTCATCCAAGTTGACCATTAAGTGTACACATCACAGTCCGATATTAGACCACTACGTTGTACACACAGTCTCCAGTTTAGACCATTGAGTGTACACACAGTCTCCAGTTATAGACATTAAGTGACACGCGACGGTCTCGCAGTTAGACCATTAAGTGTACACACAGTCTCCACTTAGCATCATTAAGTGTCACACATCAGTCTTCTACAGTTAGACCATTAAGTGTATACACAGTCTCCAGTAGACATTAGGTGTACACAGACAGTCTCCAAGTTAAGACCATGAAGTGTACACACAGTCTTCGGTTAGACCTTAAGTTTGTACACAACCAGTTAGACCATTAAGGTCCCGTCACACGTCGACCTATAGTGCTAACTCCAGTTAGCACCATTAAGTGTTACAACAGTCCTCTCAGTTAGACCATTGAGTTAAACACAGTCTACAGTAAGATACCAAAGTGTACACACAGTCTCAGTTAGACTCATTGAAGTGCACACACAGTCTCCAGTTTAGATCATTAAGTGTAACAACTACAGTCTGCTAGATTAGTGACACATCCCACTTAAGATCAAATGTACACACAGTCTCCAACTACAGACCACTAAAGTGTACACACCAGTCTCCTAGAACATTAAGCTGTACACACAGTCTCCAGTTAGACCATTGAGGTACACACAGATCTCAATATAGGCACTTAATGTGTACACAACAGTCTCTCAGTTTAGACCATTAAGTCGTACACACAGTTCATTAGCCATTAAGTGTACACACAGTTCTCCAGTTAGACCATTTGAGTGTACACACAGTCCTCAGTTAGATCCATTACAGTGTACCCACAGTCACTAGCATTATACCACCAGTTAGCACCATTAAAGTGTAAACCAGCAGTCTCCAGTTTAGCATAATTAATTGTACCATCCACACAGTCTCCAGTAATATAGTATACAGCTCCGTTGATCATTAATGTGTCAGCTCACAAGTCTCCAGTTAGACCAATTCAAGTGTACACAAACAGTCTCCAGTTAGACCATTAAGTATACACACAGTCTCCCAGTTAGACCATTAAAGTATACACACAGTCTCCAGTTAGAACCATTAAGTGTACACACAGTATCCAATCAGACCATTGAGTGTACACAGAGTCTCCAGTTAGACATTTAGTGTACACACAGCCTCCCAGTTAGATCATTAAGTGTAACTCACAGTCTCCAGTTAGACCATTAAGTGTAACACACAGTCTCCAGTAGGACATTAGTGTACACACAGTCTCCACTTACATCATTAAGCTGTACACAAGCTCCATTAGATCATAAGTGTACACACAGCTCTCCAGTTAGATCATTAAGTGTACACACAGTCTCCAGTTAGATCAATTAAGTGTACACACAGTATTAGTTAGACACAATTAGCTGTACACACGTCTCCAGATTAGACCATTAAGTGTACACACAGTCTCCATTAGACCACAAGTGTACACACCAGTAGACCATTAAGTGTACACACAGTTCTGCAGTTAGACGATTAATGTACACACAGTCTCCAGTTAGACCATTAAGTGTACACACAGTCTCCAGTTAGACCCTTAAGTGTACACACAGTTAGACCTAAGTGTACACACAGTCTCCAGTTAGATCATTAAGTGTACACACCAGTCTCCAGTTAGATCATTAAGTGTACACAACAGTCTCCAGTTAGAACCATTAAGTGTACACACCAGTTTACACCATTAGTGTACACACAGTCTCCAGTTAGATCATTAGTGTACACACAGTCCCAGTTAGATCATTAAGATGTACACACAGTCTCCAGTTAAGACCATTAAGTGTACACACAGTCTCAGTTAGACCATTTAGTGTACACACAGCCCTTCCAAGTTAGGACCATTAGTGTACACACAGTCTCCAGTTAGACATAATTAATGGTACACACAGTCTCCAGTTAACCATTAAGTGAACCACAGGTCTCCATTTACATCATTAAGTGTCACACAGTCTCCAGTTAGATCAATTAAGTGTACACACAGTCTCCAGTAGCATCATTAGTGTACACACAGTCATCCAAGTTAGACCATTAAGTGTACACACAGTCTCCAGTTAGACCATTAAGTTACACACAGCAGTCATCCAGTTTAGACCATTAAGTGTACACACAGTCTCCAACTAGACCACTAAGTGTAAACACCAGTTTAGACCATTAGGTACACACAGTCTGCAGTTAGGACTCATTCAAGCTGGTAAACACACAGTCTGCAGTTAGCCATTAAGTGTACCACAGTCTCTAGTTAGACCATTAAAGTGTCACACAGCCAGTTAGACCATTAAGTGTACACACCAGTGTCCCGTTTAGACCATTAAGTGTACACACAGTCTTCCACGTAGATCATTAAGTTACACACCAGTCTCCATAGATCATTAATGTACACAACCAGTTAGACCATTAAGTTGTACACACAGTCTCAGGTTAGAACAGTAAGTTGTACACACACAGTTCTCCAGTTAGATCATTAAGTGTACACACAGTCTCCAGTTAATCATTAAGTGTACACACAGTCTCCAGTTGCATTAAGTGTACACACAATACCAGTTAGACCATTAAGTGTAACACATTAAGTGTACACCACAGTCTCCAGTCAAATAGTATTAAGTGTACACACAACTCTCCAGTTTAGACCATTAAGTTGTACACAGAGTCTCCAGTTAGATCATTAAGTGTACACACAATCTTCTTAGACCATTTAAGTGTCACACAGTCTCCAGTTCAACCATTAAGTTACACACAGTCTCCAGTTAGACCATTAAGTGTTACACACATATCCAGTTCTACACATTAATGTACACACAGTCTCCAGTTAGTCATTAAGTTACACAACAATCTCCAGTTAGATCATTAAGTGTACACACAATCTCCAGTTAATAGACCATTAAGTGTACACACAGTCTCCACTTAATACATTAAGTGTACACCAGTCTCCAGTTAGACATTAAGGTTACACACAGTCTCCAGTTAGATCATTAAGTGTACACACAGTCATCCAGTTAGATCATTAAGTTACACACAGTCTCCAGTTAGTGACCATAGGTGTACAAGTCTCCTTTAGACCATTAAGTGTACACAGTCTCAGTTAGACCATAAGTGTCTACACAGTCTGCTAGTAACCACATAATGTATACACCAGTCTTGTAGTTAGACCATTAATGTAACACAGTCTGCAGTTAACATAAGTGTACAACGGTCTACAGTTAGACATTAAGTGTACACACAGTCCCAGTTAGATCATTAAGTGTACACACAAGTCTCCCAGTTAGACTCATTTGAAGTTACACACAGTCTCCCAGTTAGATCATTAAGTGTACACACATCTCCAGTTAGATCATTAAGTGTACACACAAATCTCCAGTTAGGATCATTAAGTGTACACACAGTCTCCAGTTAGATCAATAAGTGTACACACAGTCTCAGTAAGATCATTAAAGTGTCCACAGTCTCCAGTAGACCATTAAGCTGACAACAGCTCAGTTAGACCATTAAGTGTAACACAGATACTCAATCAGACCATTAAGTGTCACACACAGTCTCCAAGATAGGCCACACCATTGAGTGTACACACAGTCTCCAGTTAGACCATAAGTGTACACACAGTCTCAGTTAGACATTAAAGTGTACACACACATCTCCAGTTAGACCATTCAGTGTACACACAGTCTCCAGTTTAGACCAATTAAGTGTACACACAGTCTCCAGTTAGACCCATTAAGTGTACACACAGATCCCCAATTAGACCATTAAGTGTACACACCAGTTAGACCATTAAGTGTACACATAGTCTCCAATAGGCATTAATGTAGTATCATTACAAGTGTTACACACAGTCTCCAGTTTAGATCAATTAAGTGTACACCACAGTCTCCAGTTAGATCAATTAAGGTACACACATCTCCGAGATCATTAAGTTACAACACAGTCATCCAGTTAGATCATTAAGTGTACACAAGTCTCCAGTTAGATCATTAAGTGTACACACACAGTCTCCAGTTAAACATTAAAGTGTACACACAGTCTCCAGTTAGACCATGGAAGTGTACACACAGGGTCCCCTTTTTTCCAGGTTAGACCATTAAGTGTACACACAGTCTCCAGTCTAGATCATTAAGTGTACACACAATCTCCAGTTAGCACCATTAAGTGTACACACAGTTCTCAAGTTAGACCATTAAGTGTACACACAGTCTCCAGTTTAGACCATTAGTGTACCGACACCAGTTAGATCATTAAGTGTACACACAGTCTCAGTTAGAGCATTAATGTGCCACACAGTCTCCATTAACCATTTGTCACAAGTTCCAGTTAGATCATTAAGTTGTACAGACATCTCCAGTTAGATGACTAGTGACACATCAGTCTCCAGTATAGACCATTAGAGTGTACACACAGTCTCGTCATAGACTCATTTAAGTGCACAAGTCTCCAGAGTTAGACCAGTTAAGTGTACACATTTCTCCGACTTACATCATTAAGTGTACACACTAGATCTCCAGTTAGACCATTAAGTGTACACACAGTCTCCAGTTAGAGCCAATGAGTAGTACACACAGTCTCCAGTTAGACCATTAGTGTACACACAGTCTCCAGTTAAGACATTAAGTGTACACACAGTCTCAGTTAGACCATTAAGTTACACACGAGTCTGCGACATTAGTGACCACATACTGTACCACAGTCTCCAGTTAATTAGACCATTGAAGTGTACACACAGTCTCCAGTTAGATCATTAAGTGTACACACAGTCTCCAGTTTAGAGCATTAAGTGTACACACAGTCTCCACCTTATCATTAAGTGTACACACATAGTCTCCAGTTAAGACATTAAGTTACACAGTCTGCAAGTTAGACATTAAGTGTACACACAGTCTCCAGTTTAGACCATTAGAAGTGTACACACAGTCTCAGTTAGACCATAAGTGTACACACCAGTTAGACCACTTAAGTGTACACACAGTCTCCAGTTAGATCAATTAAGTGTACACACAGTCTCCAGTTTACCATTAAGTGTACACACAGTCTCCAGTTTACGATCATTAACGTTGTACACACAGTCTCCCAGTTAGATCATTAAGTGTACACACACGTCTACTCAGTTAAGACCATTAAGTGTACACACAGTCTCCAGTTCAGACCATTAGAGTGTACCACACAGTCTCAACTAGACACAAGTGTACACACATTCTCCAGTAGACCATTAAGTGTACACACAGTCTCCAGTAGGACCATTAAGTGTACACACAGCTGCAGTAGACCATTATACTGTCCACACAGTCTCCAGTTAGACCATTAAGTGACACACCCAGTTAGACCATTAAGTGTACACACAGTCTCCAGTTAGATCATTAAGTGTACACACAGTCTCCATTTAGGACCATATAAGTGTACACACAGTCTCCAGTTAGATCATTAAGTGTACCACAGGTCTCCAGTTAGACCATTTAAGTGTACACACAGCAGTTCAGATCACTACATTAGTACACAACAGTCTCTCAGTAGATAATTAAGTGTACACACAGTCTCCAGTTAAGACAATAAGTGTACCACACAATCTCCACGTAGACCATAGAGTGTACACACATCTCCAGTTTAGACCATTAAGTATACACACAGTCTCCAGTTAGCACTAGTTAACTGTATACACACAGTTCTCCAGTAGACATTAGTGTACCACACAGTCTCCATTAACCATTGAGTGTACACACCAATCTCCACGTTTGACATTATTAGTTACACACACTTCCAGTATAGATCATTAAGTGTACACACAGTCTCCAGTTAGACTTAAGTGTACACACAAGTCTTCCAGTAGACCATTAAGTGTACACACAGTCTCCATTAGATCATTAAGTGTACATCCACAGTCTCCAGTAGATCATTAGGGTGTACACACAGTCTCCAGCTTAGATCATTAAGTGTTACAACAGTCTCAGGTAGTCATAAGTGTACACACAGTCTCTAGTTAAGATCCATCTAATTGTCACACAGTCTCCAGTTAGACCATTAAAGTGTACACACAGTCTCAATTAGACCACTAAGTCATAACACCAGTTAGACACAATTAAGTGTACACCACAGTCTGCAGTTAGACATTAAGTGTACAACAGTCTCCAGTCTAGACATTTAAGTGTACAACACAGTCTCCAGTTAGACCCATAATGTACAACCAGTTGCATTACGGCACACACAGTCTCCCAGTTAGATCATTAAGTGTACACACAGTCTCCAGTTATATATTAAGTGTACACACAGTCTCCAGTTAGATCATTAGTGTTACAACAGTTAGACCATTAAGTGTACACACAGTCTCCAGTTAGATCATTAATGTGTACACACAGTCTCCAGTAGATCCATTAAGGTGTTACTACAGTCTCCGTTAGACCATTAAGTGTTTACACACAGTCTCCAGCAGACCATATAGGTACACACAGTCTCCAGTTGCACTAAGTTACACACCCATCTCCAAGTTAGATATTAAGTGTACACACCGTCCAGTTAGACCATTAGTGTACACACAGTCTCCACTTAGATCATTAGTGTACACACAGTCTCCAGTTAGATCATTTAAGTGTACACACCAGTCTCCAGTTAATTCATAAGTGTCACACACAGTCTCCATTAAGATTCCATTTAGTGCACACAGTTCCAGTTGACCGACCATTAAGTTACACACAGTCTCCAGTTAGACCATTAAGTGTACACACAGTCTCCAACTAGGACCACTCAAGTGTACACACCCAGTTAGACCATTAAGTGTACACACAGTCTCCAGCTTTAGACCATTAAGTGTACAACACAGTCTGCAGTTAGACATTAAGTGTACACACATCTCAGTTACGACCATTAAGCTCAACCAGTTAGACCATTAAGTTGTACACACAGTCTCCAGTTAGATCATTAAGTGTACACAACAGTCTCCAGTTAGATCATTAAGTGTACACACAGTCTCCAGTTTTTGATCATTTAAGTGTACACACACTCCAGTTAGACCATTTAGTGTACACACAGTCTCCAGTTAGATCATTAAGTGTTACACAAGTCTCCAGTTAGACCATTAAGTGTACACACAGTCTCCAGGTTAATCATATAAGTGTTACACCATACAATCTCCAGTTAGACCATTAATGTACACACAGATCTCGCAGTTCAACAACTTAAGTGTACCACACAGTCTCAGTTCTAGACCACTTAGAGTGTACACACAGTCTCAGTTAGACCATTTAAGTGTTAACCAACAGGTCTCCAGTTAGACCATTAAGTGTAACACACAATCTCCAGTATAGGCATTAGGTGTACACAACAGTCTCCAGTTCAACCATTAGTGTACACACAATCTCCAGTTAGATCCATTAAGTGTACACACAATCTCCAGTTAGACCATTAAGTGTACACACAGTCTCCAGTTAGATCATTAAGTGTACACACAATCTCCAGTTAGATCATTAAGTGTACACACAATCTCCAGTTAGATCATTAAGTGTACACACAGTCTCCAGTTAGATAATTAAGTGTACATCAGTCTCCAGTTAGACCATTGAGTGTACACACAGTCTCCAGTAGACCATTAGCTTGTACACAGTCTCCAGTTAGACCATTAAGTGTACACACAGTCTCCAGTTAGACCATTGAGTGTGCAGAGTCTCTTATTAGACCATTAAGTGTACACAGTCTCCAGTTAGACCATTCAGTGTACACAGTCTGCAGTAAAGAGCATAAGTATAACACAGTCTGTAGTTATGCATTATATGATACACACAGTCTCCAGTTAGACCAATAAGTGTACACACCGTCTACAGTAGGACCATTAAGTGTACACACATTCCAGTTAGATCATTAAGTGTAACACACAGTCTCCAGTTAGATCATTAAGTGTACACACCAGTCTACCAGTTAGGACCATTAAGTGTACACACAGTCTCCAGCTTAGTTCATTAAGTGTACACACAATCTCCAGTTAGATCATTAGTGTACACACCAGTCTCCAGTTAGATCTCAAGTGTCCACACAGTCTCCAGTAGACCATTAAGTGTACACACAGTCTCCAGTTAGACCATTAAGTGTACACAAAGATTCCAGTCATAGACATTAAGTCTACACACAGTCATCCATAGACCAATTGAGTGTACACACAGTCTCCAGTTAGACCATAGTGTACACACAGTCTCCAGTAGACATTAAAAGTCGACACACAGTCAAGTTAGACCAATTAGTGTACACACAGTCTCCAGTTTAGACCATTAAGTGTAACACACAGTCTCCAGTTAGATCATTAGTGTACACACGTCTCCAGTTAGACCATTAAGTGTACACACAGTCTCCAAATTAGACCATTGAGTGTACACACAGGTCTCCAGTTAGACCATTAAGTGTACCACCAGTTTAGAATATTTAAGTGTACACCACAGTCTCCAGTTAGCCATTAAGTGTACACACAGTCTCCAGTTAGGACCATTAAGTGCACAAGTATCCAGTTAGACCATTAAGTGTACACACAGTCTCCAGTTTAGATGATTAAGTGTCACACAGTCTCCAGTTAGACCATTAAGGTACACCACAGCTCCCAGTTAGATCATTAAGTGTACACACAACAGTGCATCCAGATAGAACCATTTAAGTGTACACACAGTCTCCACTATTAGATCATTAAGGTACACCAACGTTAGTCTCCAGTTTAGACCATTAAGTGTACACACAGTCTGCAGTTAGCCAAATAAGTGTACAACAGTCTCCAGGTTAGACCATTAAGTGTCACACACATTGTCTCCAGTTAGACCATTGATGTACACACAGTTCTCCAGTAGACATTAAGTGGTACACACAGTCTCCAGTCATTAGGACCACTAAGTGTACACACAGTCTCAGTTAGACCATTAGTGTCCACACAGTCTTACAGTTAGAGAACATTAAGTGTACACACAGTCTCCAGTGATCATTAAGTGACACTCAGTCACACAGTCTCCAGTTAAGACCATTAAGTGTACACAACAGCCCCAGTTTCAGACCATTGAGTGTACACACAGTCTCCAGTCTAGACCATTAAAGTGTACACACATTCCATTAGACACATTAGTTTACACAGTCTCCAGCTTAGATCCATTAAGTGTACACACAGTCTCGACATTAGTCACAGTCTCAGTTAGGACCATTAAGTTACTACACAGTCTCTGAGATTTAGTCCAGTTCCAAACTTTAGTGTTACACTACAGTCTCCAGTTAGACATTAAGTAACAACACAGGTCTCCAGCTAGACCATGAAGTCTACACACATCCAATTAGACCATTAAATGTACCACACAGATATGCAATTAGACCATTAAGTGTACACACCAAGCTGTAGACCATTAAGTAGCACATAGCTCAGTCTAGACCATTAAGTGTACTACCACAGTTCGTAGACCATTGGTGTTGACCACAGTCTCTCAGTTAGATCATTAAGTGTACACACAGTCTCACAGTTAGATCATTAAGTGTAACACGTCTCCAGTTAGACAGAAAGTGTACAACACATCCCAGTTAGTACCATAAGTGTACACACCTCTGGAGATTTAAAGAAACGTCTCCTAGTTAGATCATTAAGTGTACACACAGTCTCCAGTAAACATTAAGTGTACACACAATTTCCAGTTGCCTAGTCCCGTCCAGAAACATGTAAGTGTACACACAGTCTCCAGTAGATCATTAAGGTAACACAAGTCTCCAGTTAGACAAATGTACACAGTGTCTTCAGTTAGGATCATGGAGTGTACACACAATCTCCGTTAGCCATTAATGTACACCATCAGTCTCCTAGTTCAATCCAAAGTTGTACACACAGTTTCCGGTTAGATCTATTAGTGGATAACTAGTCACGTAGTTAGATTCATTTTAAGTGTATCACACAGTCTCCCAGTAGATCATTAATGTTGAACAACCAATCTCCAGTTAGATCATTGAGTGTACAACAGTATCCCAGTTGCAACTATTAAGTGACACACAGTCTCCAAGTTATAGAACGTTCAGAGATCCTAAGTGTACACACAGTCGCCAGTTAGGACCATAGGAGTGTACACACAGGTCTCCAGTTAGACCATTAAGTGTACACACAGTCTCCACTTACATCATTAAGTGTACACACAGTCTCCAGTTAGACCATTGAGTGTACACACAGTCTCCAGTTAGACCAATGAGTGTACACACAGTCTCCAGTTAGACCATTGAGTGTACACACAGTCTCCAGTTAGAACATTAAGTGTACACACAGTCTCCAGTTAGACCATTAAGTGTACACACAGTCTCGAATTAGACCACTAAGTGTACACACAGTCTCCAGTTAGACCATTGAGTGTACACACAGTCTCCAGTTAGACCATTAAGTGTACACACAGTCTCCACTTAGATCATTAAGTGTACACATAGTCTCCAGTTAGACCATTAAGTGTACACAGTCTCCAGTTAGACCATTTAGTGTACACACAGTCTCCAGTTAGACCATGAAGTGTACACACAGTCTTCAGTTAGACCATTAAGTGTACACACCAGTTAGACCATTAAGTGTACACACAGTCTCCAGTTAGACCATTAAGTGTACACACAGTCTCCAGTTAGACCACTAAGTGTACACACAGTCTCCAGTTAGACCATTGAGTGTACACACAGTCTCCAGTAAGATTATAAGTGTACACACAGTCTCTAGTTAGATCATTGAGTGCACACACAGTCTCCAGTTAGATGATTAAGTGTACACACAGTCTCCAGTTAGACCATTGAGTGTACACACAGTCTCCACTTAGATCATTAAGTGTACACACAGTCTCCAGTTAGACCATTAAGTGTACACACAGTCTCCAGTTAGATCATTAAGTGTACACACAGTCTCCAGTTAGACCATTGAGTGTACACACAGTCTCAATTTGGACCAATGAGTGTACAAACAGTCTCCAGTTAGACCATTGAGTGTACACACAGTCTCCAGTTAGACCATTAAGTATACACACAGTCTCCAGTTAGACCATGAAGTATACACACAGTCTCCAGTTAGACCATTAAATGTACACACAGTATCCAATCAGACCATTAAGTGTACACACCAGTTAGAGCATTAAGTGTACACACAGTCTCCAGTTAGATGATTAAGTGTACACACCAGTTAGACCATTAAGTGTACACACAGTCTCCAATTAGAGCATTAAGTGTACACACAGTATCCAATTAGACCATTGAGTGTACACACAGTCTCCAGTTAGACCATTAAGTGTACACACAGTCTCCAGTTAGATCATTAAGTGTACACATAGTCTCCAGTTAGACCATTAAGTGTACACACAGTCTGCAGTCAGACCATTAAGTGTACACACAGTCTCCAGTTAGAACATTAAGTGTACACACAGTCTCCAGTTAGACCATTAAGTGTACACACAGTCTCCAGTTAGACCATTAAGTGTACACACAGTCTCCAGTTAAATCATTAAGTGTACACATAGTCTCCAGTTAGACCATTAAGTGTACACAGTCTCCAGTTAGACCATTAAGTGTACACACAGTCTCCAGTTAGACCATGAAGTGTACACACAGTCTTCAGTTAGACCATTAAGTGTACACACCAGTTAGACCATTAAGTGTACACACAGTCTCCATTTAGACCATTAAGTGTACACACATTCTCCAGTTAGACCATTAAATGTACACACAGTCTCCAGTTAGACCATTAAGTGTACACACCAGTTAAACTAGTAAATGTTTATAACGTACTATGGAACTGTAGTATACTATTTGTTCGATATTGTCCTCGCGAGACCTTGTTGTGTCTCGGATTACGGATCTGTAGATGGCATCAAGTGTCAGGAAGCTGCCTCCCCGTTTTAATTTGACATGTATAGCAGATGTTTCGCGAACAAATTTAAACAGTATCGTAACCATTCAGACTATTTAGGTCGCTGCCTGTTGCCGGACTGAATAAGATGATAATGTGGATCTATACCTACTTGTTTTAATGTATAAATGCATTGTAGTCTCACCTTTGACTTCTGTAAACATTGACATATAGTTGTAGTGTGTAATAAACAACTTCAATGAGATAACAAGTAGCCATTTATGATTGTTGAGAGGCGACATTATTCCATGTTGTTTATTATTATATTATGTAAACGTATGGATAACTAATATAATGTAAAGTAGAAAGAAAAAGTGATAAAATTATACGAAAGATATATAGATAAACAAGAGGCCCAATGGGCCTTAACGGTCATTAATACAGTTCGCCATACGGTAGACGTACACATTAAATCATTCAAAGATTTAAGTCTATTTAACCCATGTGATCTTGAATAAAGGACATGGTGGTTTTTTTCTGGAACAAACATTACATTACACAATTAATAAAATTTCATAGTTGAATAAATGTTACCACTTAAAGTGCATACAAATTCATTAAAGATATTATTTAGATGACATTGGAACAAACTTGGTCGTCCATCAATCAAGCAGGCCCAATATCAGGTCTCTAGGCCTCTTAGTTATTGACAAAAATCGTTTAAATATTTTAGCCTATGCTAACCATGTGACCTTGAAAGAAGGTCAATGTCATAAATTGCAACAAACGTGGTACGCCTTCATCCCTGTATGCTACAGACACAATATCAGGTCTCTAGGCCTCCTAGTTATTCACAAAAAATTGTTCAAAGATTTAAGCTTATTTGACCCATGTGACATTGATTGATGGTCAATGTAATTCATATGGACAAGGCTAGTTGCCCTTCACCCCAGTATCCTACAGGCCTAATATGAGTACTTTTCGGATCAGATGACATAAAAAATGAATAAAGAAAATGTGTATTATATAAAGTTGACAGAAGAAACTTTCTTACGTGTGTACGAATTATGTTATTCCCTACACCGATTCTAATTACCGCAATTGTTGAAATTTCGACCTTCGTTAACTTTACAAGGTTAACTTATATTTGTAATATATATTTTAACTTGTATTTATACAATCTGTACACAAACAAAACAAATAAACAAAATTGAGCGTCCAATGAATTAATTAAATCATTTAAAAACAGAAATAGAAAAACAAGTCAGATAAATGTACGAAATATTCAGTTGCAGACAACTCGGGAAGCAGAACAGCACGTGGTAGCAAAAGAGGAACACCTTCGGATGTTCTGAAGCGGAAGAGGAAAAACCCCGGATGTTGCGGTAACATTACCAGCTAAAATATTATATTGGGAGAAATAATTCTTCCTTAGAGACGAACGAACTACCGTGCACATTCATCTCTCTAAAGACACGACTCTTTTTTATATCAAATAATCAGGACTATCTTAAATAATTCTCTGATTAAAACATTGCCTTCGATTGAAGAGTAAGTAGTGTGTAGCTGGTTTGATATGCCTCCTATTGATTAACCTGTTTACATGGCAGGAGAAACACGGCGTACTTATTTATGAAGCGAAAATACTTTTTTTCTTGAGCTGGAGTTGATTAAGTCAAAAGGTTTAAGAATCGATACAAACAACTTCAGGCGAAATAAAATTAATGTACCCATTGTGTCAAATTTTCCGTCACAGGCTAAAAGTGTCAACACCTATGGCAAGCCGTTTGGGTTTGTACTTATTGAAATGAAGATATCTCTATTTAATTAAAGATATCTCTATTTAAAATGAAGATATCTCTATTTAATTAAAGATATCTGTAATTTAAATTAAGATATCTCTATTTCAACTGAAAATAGAGATATCTTCTTTTAAATTACAGATATCTCTATTTCCAATTCAGATATCTCTTTTTGAATTACAGAAATCTTTAATCTTAATTTAGATATCTGTATTTTGAATAGAGAAATCTTTAATTATTGTCCAATTAAAGATATCTTTATTTAAAATAGAGATATCACTATTTAAATTAAAGATATCCCTATTTCAAATAAAAATATCTTTAATTTTTTTATATAGATATGTCTTCATTTGAAATACGTATATTTTTGCGTCTTTAATTGAATTAGAGATATCTGTATTTGAATTAGAGATATCTGTATTTGAATTAAAGATATCTTTATTTAAATGCAGATATCTTTATTTACAATGAAATGCAGATATCTTTAATTGAATTAGAGATATCTGTATTTGAATTAGAGATATCTCTATTTCGTGTTTAATTAGAGATATCTCTATTTTAAATAGAGATATATGTAATTCAAATACAGATATCTCTAATTCAATTAAAAACATCTCTAATTCAATTAAAGATATCATTAATTCAAATACAGATATCTCTAATAGTTGTAGAAATACAGATATCTTTATTTTGAATACAGATATCTTCATTTCAATAGGTAAAAACCCAAACGGCTTGCCATAAACACCTATACAGACAAACATTTTATTTACTAGTTAAGTCCGTAAAAACCATATCTTGTATGGTACAGCTAACTTTGCCGTACAAACCATACGGTGTACGGTACCATTGACTCGGCCGTGTAAACTGTACCATACCATGTACGGTACCACTGGTACCACTAACTCGGCCATTCAATCCATACCATGTACGGTACCACTAACTCGGCCGTACAAACCATGCTATGTACGGTACCGCTAACTTGGCCGTACATACAATATCATGTATGGTACCACTAACTTGGTCGTACAAACCATACCATGTACGCTACCACTAACTCGGCCGTACAAACCATACCATGTACGCTACCACTAACTCGGCCGTACAAACCATACCATGTACGATACCGCTAACTTGGCCGTATAAAGCATACCATGTACGGTACCGCTAACTCGGCCGTACAAACCATACCATGTACGGTACCACTAACTCGGCCGTACAAACAATACCATGTACGGTACCACTAACTTGGCCGTACAAATCATACCATGCACGGTACCATTAATTAAGCCGTACAAACCATACCATGTACGATACCGCTAACTTGGCCGTATAAAGCATACCATGTACGGTACCACTAAATCGGCCGTACAAACCATACCATGTACGGTACCACTAACTTGGTCGTACAAACCATACTATATACGGTACCGCTAACTTGGCCGTACAAACAATACCATGTACGGTACCACCAACTTGGCCATACAAAACATACCATGTACGGTACCACTAACCCGACCGTACAAACCATAATATGTACTGTACCGCTGATTCGACCGTACAGACCATACGATGTACGGTACCACTAACTCGGCCGTACAAACCATGCTTTGTTCGGTACCACTAACTTGGCCATACAAACCATACCATGTACAATACTACTAACTCGGCCGTACAAACAATACCATGTACGGTACCGCTAACTTGGCCGTACAAACAATACCATGTGCTGTACCGCTAACTTGGTCGTACAAACCATACCATGTACGGTACCACAAACTTGGCCGTACAAACCATACCATGTACGATACCACTAACTTGGCCGTACAAAACATGCTATGTACGGTACCACTAACTTGGTCGTACAAACCATACCATGTACGGTACCACTAACTTGGTCGTACAAACCATACCATGTACGGTACCGCTAGCTCGGCCGTACAAACCATACCATGTACGGTACCAATAACATGGCCGTACAAACCATACCATGTACGGTACCACTAGCTCGGCCGTACAAACCATACCATGTACGGTACCGCTAGCTCGGCCGTACAAACCATACCATGTACGGTACCACTAACTCGGCCGTACAAACCATACCATGTACGGTACCACTAACTTGGCCGTACAAACCATACTATGTACGGTACCGCTAACTCGGCCGTACAAACCATACCATGTACGGTACCGCTAACTCGGCCGTACAAACCGTACCATGTACGATACCGCTAACTCGGCGGTACAAGCCATACAATGGACGCTACCACTAACTTGGTCGTACAAATAATACCATGTACGGTACCGCTAACTCGGCCGTACAAACAATACCATGTACGGTACCACTAACTCGGCCGTACAAACAATACCATGTACGGTACCACTAAATCGGCCGTACAAACCATACCATGTACGGTACCGCTTACTTGGCCGTACAAACCATACCATGTACGGTACCGCTTACTCGGCCGTACAAACCATACTATGTACGGTACCACTAACTCGGCCGTACAAATCATGCTATGTACGCTACCACTAACTTGGTCGTACAAATAATACCATGTACGGTACCGCTAACTCGGCCGTACAAACAATACCATGTACGGTACCACTAACTCGGCCGTACAAACAATACCATGTACGGTACCACTAAATCGGCCGTACAAACCATACCATGTACGGTACCGCTAACTTGGCCGTACAAACAATACCATGTACGGTACCGCTAACTCGGCCGTACAAACAATACCATGTACGGTACCACTAAATCGGCCGTACAAACCATACCATGTACGGTACCGCTAACTCGGCCGTACAAACCATACCATGTACGGTACCACTAACTCGGCCGTACAAACAATACCATGTACGGTACCACTAACTCGGCCGTACAAACAATACCATGTACGGTACCGCTAACTCGGCCGTACAAACAATACCATGTACGGTACCACTAAATCGGCCGTACAAACCATACCATGTACGGTACCGCTAACTCGGCCGTACAAACCATACCATGTACGGTACCATTAACTCGGCCGTACAAACAATACCATGTACGGTACCACTAAATCGGCCGTACAAACAATACCATGTACGGTACCACTAAATCGGCCGTACAAACCATACCATGTACGGTACCACTAACTTGGCCGTACAAACAATACCATGTACGGTACCGCTAACTCGGCCGTACAAACAATACCATGTACGGTACCACTAAATCGGCCGTACAAACCATACCATGTACGGTACCGCTTACTCGGCCGTACAAACCATACCATGTACGGTACCACTAACTCGGCCGTACAAACAATACCATGTACGGTACCACTAAATCGGCCGTACAAACCATACCATGTACGGTACCACTAGCTCGGCCGTACAAACCATTCTATGTATAGTACTACTAACTCGGCCGTACAAACCTTACGGTGTGCGGTACCGCTTACTAGGCCGTACAAGCCATATCATGAACGGTACCACTAACTCGGCCGTACAAACCATGCTATGTACTGTACCGCTGATTCGACCGTACAGACCATACGATATACGGTACCACTAACTCGGCCGTACAAACCATCCGCACAAACCATACGACGTACGGTACCGCTAACTCGGCCGTACATGTTATATTTATTCATAAATAAAGGAATGTCATTGACGATATCGTGTTTCGACTGCCGGAAGTTAGGGGGTGGCCCATTGACACGGTCAAGTGGTTCTATATCCGGTAGCTTCTGACGAGTAGTGTTTCCGTACTATATATATAGGCACGGGATGTGTTTATACTTTTTAAAGACAACAGCAGTATAAAACGTTTCTGACATCAAAAAAATAAAACATTTTGTATAGGATTTTGTGATGCGGTCACTTCCGATATGTTGGTAACTTTAACTAATATTTTTTTTATTCCTCGTTAAAAACCTGTTTCGTGTTTAATGTTAAGTAATAAAACAATGTAATAAAGTGGAGAATTTTACCGAGCTAATTACACCCAACCCTGGATTAAACAACAGCAAAGTCTTTATATGAACTTAATAAAAATGTGAATCAAAATGGCTCTTGAAAAATAAATGAGATTCCAGTGCAGAAAAAGTCTCTAATCCATGGAGTTAGTGTGGCTTGACAGTAAATAATTCATCTCGACCTGCTTGGAGCGTTGATGTATGATGCGGCGAACACTGCGGGCTGCAAAGTTAATTAAACCCCCTGCAACTTTTGACTGCAATTAGACTTGATGGTGTAGGATTAGAGTGACTTTTCCTTGTCATTCTGGGCCTCGACTGACAGGAAAATGACTTCCTCTCCAACCTTCCATTCGTGGGCTGAAACTACACCACTCGTTGTTCAACGCATGTGCTTGCTAGCAGGACAATAAGTATTTGATTACTAAGTATAGATTTAGATAAGATAAAAAGAAATCACAAATCAGGATTAAAAGTTTTTTTTGTTTGTACTATTGTGAGGAAAACATGTGCTAACTTGTTTATGGTTAAACATTATTCACCGATTATCTTATGATAAAGGTCACAAAACTATGTATCTGTTTTAAGCGCTAGTTAGCATTTTAAAAAGGCTCGTTCGATCTCCTTTACAAGTCACAGGGATCTGAGAATTAGTTACATATTATATAATCACGGACCCACCAGACACAGGGATCTGAGAATTGGTTACAGATTATATAATCATGGACCCACAAGAGTGCCCTAAGACCATTTTTAGATGTTTTAGAGCTCTTAATCATCTAAAAATGGTCTTAGGGCACTCTTGTGGGTCCATGATTATATAATCTGTAACCAATTCTCAGATCCCTGTGTTACAAGTGATAAACGCGAGAAGGTGAAAACACGGTACTGAAGAAATACCTTATTCGTGCCATTTAGGAGATCTAAACGACTAAAGCGTGTTCGCGAGCCGTAACTTTTCCGTATACCAGTTGATGTCCCTAACCAGCCTCCACAACATCCATAAATCAGCATATCTGTACAACAAGTCACGTGTAGCTATGATGTACTTGGGTTAATGCAGTTTTAAATCTTCAGTTCATTTGTTCTTAAGTGTTTTATATCAAATTTTCTAGTAGTGAATATATATTCGGTTTTATATATGTTAAATCAGAAGCATTTGTACTGACAATTGTAGTTTTGATGAAGTTTCCGCCCTTAAGTACACAAGGCATCGTTTATTGTAACAATCGCTATTGAGTTTCCTCCCCGAGTAGCCATAAAATTTTCAAACTATTCAGAAAGGTAGCGATACGTGTAGTGTAAACTGTACCACAGTCCCTCGGTAGGGATACATCTGTCAAAACTGTCCACAGTTGGCAAGTTCAGAAGTTCTCCGTGTTGGGCGGCAGTCATGTAACGATGACAACAATTCTGACATCGATACTAGTTGATAACATGGAATCATAGGAAACATATGGTGGTAATCTCTATATTATACCAGACTTCAATTTAAAGTAAATTGCATCCATGAATCAAGTCGATTACGTTATTTGATTGATTTTAGGACAATGTCTTATTTCATATGGATAAAAGAGAAATCAATTGTCTAGTTTTATCATGAAATACATTATATGGACTAATTCGACGGAAATTACGTCACATTGATGTTGATTAATACAAAAGTAAAATGTAGCTTACGATGTTGTCTCCAAGACAATATATACCGGGGTATCCCGATAAGGATGCCGTATTATCTTTACATGACATCGAACAATTGTACATGACGTCATGGTAAATCGTAATTACCTCATTACTGAAATAAATGGTTCTATCATCTTAATACATGCATATATCAATGATACCAATCAATCACTCGTGTTCTTAATGTTCTGAATTTGACAACGACGATGTTCGGTGTCTATAACAAGGCGAACGTGTAGTCGAGCAATGAAAGGCGGATTAGGAGTGTAACGTAACAGTACCATGTAAAGCACGTGCTTCCCTTGTATTATGTAGGTCATTTGTGCGTACGTAGAATTGAAAATAAACACAAAATGAAAACATAGTGTACAGCATGTCCTCTTTAAAACAGAGTTTTGAGTACAAATGTGTGTCTATGTGGTATCATCTCGTGCCAACACTGACAGGCGATACACGCGCATCGCCCAACAATAAACATTTCAACTTCTCCACATCGCCTTACCTTTTGTTTTCTCCAGTCTCTATCGCTCGACTTCGGATTAGAGCTGGACTGTGTTCCCGCCAAAATCAGAGCGTGCTTCGGAAGCTGGCGAGAAGGCACGAGATCTGACGCAGGGTCGCTTCTAATCTGGCGACTTTTATTGGTTAATCTCGCCTGTGTTTTATCATCCTATAACAACAGTTTCCTTGTACTGGTTATGCTAAGAAAGACGGCTTTAATCTGATGTTTTATAGCAAATATATAATGCATTGAAAGTGAGTAGCAAATTACGATATTGTTGGTTTGTATTTGATTTCACACAGATGCACACATGTTAAGGTGTTGGTGAGATTAGGTGCGTCCCGCTATCTGCGCGCGTGTAATGCTGATTTGTTCAATAAACTGCGAACAATGCTTGTGTAAATCTCGACCCTGAGCACATGACATTATCGCGTGTTGTTAGAGAACAATAACCTGATGGTTTGATAGACAAACCCTGTATCAATAAAAGCATCATTAAAAGAAAATTCTGCGTCTGTTACATAAGAAGTAGGGACTACGTGTTTACAGTGCACACCACTGAACGCCATGTTTACGCCAAAAACGAGGGCACAATATTTACTGTTTGGGGAAACGTTTTCAAGAATATGAGTTTTGCAGGTGGATAAAAACCTCAACCAAACAAAACAGCTTTGTTAGAATGCCCATTGAATGTATCCCGAACACAGAGCACATTAAATCTGAAGGAAAGCAAAGGAACATTTTCAAATAAACTAATGTAGTGCCTAGAAACCAAGACTGATACATAAACATGTTAAGTTGGTTCTTGCTCATTTAATAACTGTACGGTACATATAAGGACATGTGTTTTGGGGGACTGCGGTATGTCCGTGTTGTGTCTCTCTGAAATATCTGAAAACAATTTCATTGTGTAGTCTCACTGCCGCACACTGCCAAAGATACCGAACATCACACTCTACCAATCACTGCCGCACACTGCCAAAGATACCGAACATCACACTCTACCAATCACTGCCACACTCTACCAATCACTGCCACACACTGTCAAAGATACCGTACAACACACTCTACCAATCACTGTCGCACACTGCCAAAAATACCGTACAACACACTCTACCAATCACTACCGCACACTGCAAAAGATACCGTACAACACACTCTACCAATCACTGCCGCACACTGCCAAAGATATCGAACAACACATTTCACCAATCACTGCCGCACACTGCCAAAGATACCGAACAACACATTTCACCAATCACTGCCGCACACTGCCAAAGATACCGAACAACACATTTCACCAATCACTGCCGCACACTGCCAAAGATACCGAACAACACATTTCACCAATCACTGCCGCACACTGCCAAAGATACCGAACAACACATTTCACCAATCACTGCCGCACACTGCCAAAGATACCGAACAACACATTTCACCAATCACTGCCGCACACTGCCAAAGATACCGAACAACACATTTCACCAATCACTGCCGCACACTGCCAAAGATACCGAACAACACATTTCACCAATCACTGCCGCACACTGCCAAAGATACCGAACAACACATTTCACCAATCACTGCCGCACACTGCCAAAGATACCGAACAACACATTTCACCAATCACTGCCGCACACTGCCAAAGATACCGAACAACACATTTCACCAATCACTGCCGCACACTGCCAAAGATACCGAACAACACATTTCACCAATCACTGCCGCACACTGCCAAAGATACCGAACAACATATTTCACCAATCACAGCCGCACACTGCCAAAGATACCGAACAACACATTTCACCAATCACTGCCACACACTGCCAAAGATACCCTACGACACACTCTACCAATCACTACCGCACACTACCAAAGATACCGAACAACACATTTTACCAATCACTACCGCAAACTGCCAAAGATACCGAACATCACACTCTACCTATCACTGCCACACTCTACCAATCACTGCCTCACCCTGTCAAAGAAACCGTACAACACACTCTACCAATCACTGCCGCACACTGCCAATGATATCGAACACCACACTCTACCAATCACTGCCGTACACTGCCAAAGATACCGTGCAACACACTCTAATAATCACTGACGCACACTGCCAAATATACCGTACAACACACTCTACCAAACACTGCCGCACACTGCCAAAGATACCGTACAACACACTCTATCAATCACTGCCGCACACTGCCAAAGATACCGAACAACACACTCTCCCAATCACTGCCGCACACTGCCAAAGATCCCGAACAACGCATTTCACCAATCACTGCCGCACACTGCCAAAGATACCGAACAACACATTTCACCAATCACTGCCGCACACTGCCAAAGATACCGAACAACACACTTCACCAATCACTGCCGCACACTGCCAAAGATACCGAACAACACATTTCACCAATCACTGCCGCACACTGCCAAAGATACCGAACAACACACTCCACCAATCACTGCCGCACACTGCCAAAGATACCGAACAACACATTTCACCAATCACTGCCGCACACTGCCAAAGATACCGAACAACACATTTCACCAATCACTGCCGCACACTGCCAAAGATACCGAACAACACATTTCACCAATCACTGCCGCACACTGCCAAAGATACCGAACAACACATTTCACCAATCACTGCCGCACACTGCCAAAGATACCGAACAACACATTTCACCAATCACTGCCGCACACTGCCAAAGATACCGAACAACACATTTCACCAATCACTGCCGCACACTGCCAAAGATACCGAACAACACATTTCACCAATCACTGCCGCACACTGCCAAAGATACCGAACAACACATTTCACCAATCACTGCTGCACACTGCCAAAGATACCGAACAACACATTTCACCAATCACTGCCGCACACTGCCAAAGATACCGAACAACACATTTCACCAATCACTGCCGCACACTGCCAAATATACCGAACAACACATTTCACCAATAACTGCCGCACACTGCCAAAGATACCGAACAACACACTCTCCCAATCACTGCCGCACACTGCCAAAGATACCGAACAACACATTTCAACAATCACTGCCGCACACTGCCACACTGCCAAAGATACCGAACAACACACTCTCCCAATCACTGCCGCACACTGCCAAAGATACCGAACAACACATTTCACCAATCACTGCCGCACACTGCCAAAGATACCGAACAACACACTCTTTCAATCACTGCCGCACACTGCCAAAGATACCGAACAACACATTTCACCAATCACTGCCGCACACTGCCATACTGCCAAAGATACCGAACAACACATTTCACCAATCACTGCCGCACACTGCCAAAGATACCCCGAACAACACATTTCACCAATCACTGCCGCACACTGCCAAAGACACCGAACAACACACTCTCCCAATCACTGCCACACACTGCCAAAGATACCGAACAACACACTCTACCAATCACTGCCGCACACTGCCAAAGATACCGTACAACACACTCTACCAATTACTGCCGCACACTGCCAAAGATACCGAACAACACATTTCATCAATCACTGCTGCACACTGCCAAAGATATCGAACAACACATTTCACCAATCACTGCCGCACACTGCCAAAGATACCGAACAACACATTTCACCAATCACTGCCGCACACTGCCAAAGATACCGAACAACACATTTCACCAATCACTGCCGCACACTGTCAAAGATACCGAACAACACATTGCACCAATCACTGCCACACACTGCCAAAGATACCGTACAACACACTCTACCAATCACTACCGCACACTACCAAAGATACCGAACAACACATTTCACCAATCACTACCGCACACTGCCAAAGATACCGAACATCACACTCTACCTATCACTGCCACACTCTACCAATCACTGCCACACCCTGTCAAAGATACCGTACAACACACTCTACCAATCACTGCCGCACACTGCCAAAGATACCGAACACCACACTCTACCAATCACTGCCGCACACTGCCAAAGATACCGTGCAACACACTCTAATAATCACTGACGCACACTGCCAAATATACCGTACAACACACTCTACCAATCACTGCCGCACACTGCCAAAGATACAGAACAACACACTCTACCAATCACTGCCAATCACTGCCAATCACTGCCAATCACTGCCAATCACTGCCAAAGATACCGAACAACACACTCTACCAATCACTGCCGCACACTGCCAAAGATACCGTACAACACACTCTACCAATCACTGCCGCACACTGCCAATCACTGCCGCACCCTACCAATCACTGCCGCACACTGCCAAAGATACCGAACAACACACTCTACCAATCACTGACGCACACTGCCAAAGATACCGTACAACACACTCTACCAATTACTGCCGCACACTGCCAAAGATACCATACAACGCACTCTACCAATCACTGCTGCACACTGCCAAAGATACCGAACAACACATTTCACCAATAACTGCCGCACAGTGCCAAATATACCGAACAACACACTCTTCCAATCACTGCCGCACACTGCCAAAGATACCGTACAACACACTCTACCAATCACTGCCGCACACTGCCAAATATACCGTACAACACACTCTACCAATCACTGCCGCACACTGCCAAAGATACCGAACAACACACTTTACCAATCACTGCCGAACACTGCCAAAGATCCCGAACAACACATTTCACCAATCACTGCCGCACACTGCCAAAGATACCGAACAACAAACTTTCACCAATCACTGCCGCACACTGCCAAAGATACCGAACATCACATTTCACCAATCACTGCCGTACACTGCCAAAGATACCGAACAACACACTCTACCAATCACTGCCGCACACTGCCAAAGATACCGAACAACACACTACCAAGTCAGATTACTGAGTATATTAATAACGAACAAACCAGCAATTATTCAGAAAATGAAGCTGGCTGGGACTTATGGCCAACATTGTGTTCACATTTGTGAACAATATGACTCTATCCAGTTTAGCAACAATGTAAAGAACAAATAAAATACCGATAGCACTTCATCAATTTTAGGATGTCAATCGCTGTTGTGACGTTTACCCTTTTACTATTATTTCAGCTTTTGACGGAACAAAACCAGCCGCTGAGAGCCTAAAAGAAAAGTTATTGCGTTAAATTAATCCAAGCAAAATTCTCATCAAAGTTAGATATTCAATGTTCTTGTTCAAAAATACGTCAAAAGAAAAATGTGTTGGCAATACTTAGCATGGTTGTAATAAGATTGGGCATTAATGATATATCTTTGATAACCAAAATGTTTAGAATAATGATTTTTTTTAGTTCTTATCTGGAATGGATTCTCCACTCGTCATCGCAAAAGATGACCAAATGTCGGATAGCATCTTTTATATTCTAAAGGACTTTGTTCTTTTTTACGTATACCTTGCCATTGCCTCGCGTTTGGTGTTCGCCCTTGAGTTAGACGTTTCTGTTGTGGTACGACTGGGTGTTCAGTGTCAGTATAATGTACGGGGTGTGCTCTTTCATCTCAATGGTAGTATGTTTCAATTGAATAAGTACTATAACATTGACATAACACTTCATTTTCACAAAGAGACAAAATACACACGCCCTTTTCTCCCAAAGCACACATTTGCAGGAAGACAGTGCTATATGACCTTGGCTGTTGATAGGACGTTATATAGGAAGACAGTGCTATATGACCTTGGCGGTTGATAGGACGTTACACAGGAAGGCCGTCCTATATGACCTTGGCGAATTATAGGACGTTATACAGGAAGACAGTGCTATATGACCTTGGCTGTTGATAGGACGTTATACAGGAAGGCCGTCCTATATGACCTTGGCTGTTGATAAGACATTATACAGGAAGGCAGTGTTATATGACCCTATCTGTTGATAGGACGTTATACAGGAAGGCCGTCCTATATGACCTTGGCGGTTGATAGGACGTTATACAGGAAGGCCGTCCTATTGGACATTGGCTGTTGATAGGACGTTATACAGGAAGGCAGTGCTATATGACATTGGCTGTTGATAGAACGTTATACAGGAAGACAGTGCTATATGACCTTGGCGGTTGATAGGAAGTTATACAGGAAGACAGTGCTTTATGACTTTCGCTGTTGATAGGACGTTCTACAGGAAGGCCGTCCTGTATGACCTTGGCGGTTGATAGGACGTTATACAGGAAGACAGTGCTATATGACCTTGGCGGTTGATAGGACGTTATACACGAAGACATTGCTATATGACCTTGGCGGTTGATAGGACGTTATACAGGAAGGCCGTCCTATATGACTTTGGCGGTTGATAGGACGTTATACAGGAAGGTCGTCCTGTATGACTTTGGCGGTTGATAGGACGTTATACAGGAAGGCCCTCCGGTATGACTTTGGCTGTTGATAGGACGTTATACAGGAAGGCAGTGCTATATGACCATGACTGTTGATAGGACGTTATACAAGAAGGCCGTCCTATATGACATTGGCTGTTGATAGGAAGTTATACAGGAAGGCCGTCCTATATGACTTTGGCGGTTGATAGGACGTTATACAGGAAGACATTGCTATACGACCTTGGCGGTTGATAGGACGTTATACAGGAAGATAGTGCTATATGACCTTGGCTGTTGATAGGACGTTATACAGGAAGGTCGTCCTGTATAACTTTGGCGGTTGATAGGACGTTATACAGGAAGGCCGTCCTATATGACATTGGCTGTTGAAAGGACGTTATACAGGAAGACAGTGTTATGTGACCTTGACTGTTGATAGGACGTTTTACAGGAAGGCAGTGCTATATGACCTGGGCTGATGATAGGACGTTATACAGGAAGGTCGTCCTGTATGACTTTGGCGGTTGATAGGACGTTATACAGGAGAACAGTGCTATATGACCATGGCTATTGATAGGACGTTATACAAGAAGGCCGTCCTATATGACATTGGCTGTTGATAGGACGTTATACAGGAAGGCCGTCCTATATGTCATTGGCGGTTGATATGAGGTTATACAGGAAGACAGTGTTATATGACCCTATCTGTTGATAGGACGTTTTACAGAAAGGCAGTGCTATATGACCTTGGCTGTTGATAGGACGTTATACAGGAAGGCCGTCCTATATGACCTTGGCTGTTGATAGGACGTTATACAGGAAGGTCGTCCTATATGACCTTGGCTGTTGATAGGACGTTATACAGGAAGGCCGTCCTATATGACCTTGGTGGTTGATAGGACGTTATACAGGAAGGCCGTCCTTTATGACTTTGGCTGTTGATAGGACGTTATACAGGAAGACAGTGCTATATGACCTTGGTGGTTGATAGGACGTTATACAGGAAGGCCGTCCTATATGACCTTGGCTGTTGATAGGACGTTATACAGGAAGGCAGTGCTATATGACCTTGGTGGTTGATAGGACGTTATTCAGGAAGGCAGTGCTATATGACCTTGGTGGTTGATAGGACGTTATACAGGCCGTCCTATATGACCTTGGCTGTTGATAGGACGTTATACAGGACATAAACAATATAAAACAAACTTTCAATGTAGCAGTATCACCAACACCCATCTGTAGAAAATATATCAGATATCTCTTAGAAATTTGTTCCACGTAAGAACGGCTTTAGATTAGCATGTTTAAGAATTCCTTTGGAGCTTAATTATCGCTGATACGGTCAAACAACTGACTATAGCGGGGCTTTGACAGTGAGTATATAAAAGGATTCTGGTTTAACCAGGAACCAAACAACTATTGGCCAACACGATCGGGGCGAGTTTTTTCTCTAAAGGAACGGTTTTTGCACTTCTTTATTATCAAAGTGCCAAATAATTTGTCCTCATTGAAGTTTATCATGAACACTACACTTTACCTACGTACGCCTTCGGCCATTTCATATTAATAGAGTGCGGTTTTCTTCAGCCCCTGAATGCTCCAAGTTTTTGTGCACGTGCCAAGTCTTTACGAGGTCAACTTAATTATAAATAACCGCTGAGACGTGCACGTGTGACCCTAAAAGAAGGCAACACCTAATGGATCCGTGTACTTCTGTTATACAACAGTAGTATATCTATATATGTCTTTCCTTATTTACCAAATTTTGAGATTTCAATTCTGCGATTAACTGACCGTAGATATTTAGATTATCAGTCACTTATATATGTTTGGTTTTTGTTATCAAATTACAAGCGTTCCACTAGTTTGTTTGAAGTAAATACTGTCAGGCATTTATTGCCGGTGTAACGTTGAAAAAATGACCATGAAAACCGTTGGAAAATGAACTTTAAGCGCACTTTTACACCGACCCATTGAAAATAGACCCCATTGAAAAGTGACCCCATAAGAACTCGTTTTTACACAACAACGCAACACGACACCACAACACCACGAAACCACACAACATCACACAGCACATTAACACACCAGCAACACACCAACACTACACAACACAACATCACACAACACAACAAAACACAACAAAATAACACATCACATTACGCAACATCACACAACACAACATCACACAGCACATCAACACACCAACAACACAACACCACACAACAACAACAACACACAACACAACAAAAGATACACAACATCACACAAAATAACATCACACAACACAAGAATACATTACAAAACAACAGTACACAATATCACAACAAAACATCACACAACACAACAACACACAACACAACAACACGACACAATAACACAACAAAACATCACACAACACAATAACACACAACACAACCACACCACAACACACCACCACGCAACAACAATACAACATCCAACAACACCACAACAATACTCAACAACACAACACAACATCACACAACACAACATAACACAAGAGCACATCACACAACATAACACAAGAGCACATCACACAAACACGCAACAACAACACACAACAACACAACACGCCTCACAACACAACATAAAAACAAAACATCACAAAACAACACATAACACGACACACAACACAACCACAACACACAACCACGCAGCAACAATACAACAACACCCAAAAACAACACAACACAATAATACACAACACACGACAACATCACACTACATAACACAACACAAAATCACACAACAAAACATCACACAACAACACATCACACAATACAACAACACACAACACAACCACAACACACAATACAACAACAATACAACACCACCTAAAAACCACAACATCCGACAATAACACAACATAACGCAACAACACACCACAAAAACATCACACAACAACACATTACACAAACACGGAACAATTAAACAACACAACACAAACACAGCCACACAGCATACAACAACACACAACACACCAATATCACACAACACAATAACATTACACAACCACACATAACAACACAACACACAACAACACAATAACACACAACATCAAACAGCAACACAACAACACACAACAAACAACATACAACACACAACCACAAAACAACACAACAACCACAAAACAACACAACAACACAACACAACACAACCATACGCAGAACACAACATAACTGATCCATACGCAGATATTTAATACATGTATTCTTGTATTTTAGGGAATAAATATACAACAATTACTGAGTACCTGACAAACGTAAAATCGTCGAAAATATAATCATAAAAAATCATTAAGAAATAAATTAATAATATCCCATAATTATAGTTTTGTAACACTATCCACTGGTACTCGGAAGTGAACACCACATAGTACAATCTTTTCAAAAGATCATCCGTTGATAGTTTGCCAAGGTCATTTTTCAACGGTCATTTTTCAACAGACCTGCCGTTGAGAATTGACGCTAGACACTGTCAATTTTCAACGGCATGTTCAATTTTTAACGGCATTCGGGGTCCGTTTTCAACGTTGAAAACTGACCCGAGGTCAATTTTCAAGGAGGTCCATTTCCAACGTTACACCGGAACTATCCAAACGAAACCAAAAAATTCACAAGTAATAAACATATATCTAATAATCTGAGTAGTTACAGGGACAATTCGATGAAGAAAATTTCCACACATAATCACCAAGCAAATTATTACATAAAACTATTGTTCTACATTCTTTATGAAAAATAAAACAGAGAATATTGACGAATTCTATATCACTGTATTGAATCTTATTTGAAGCAACTGAAATTCCTGATCGTATTGCTCCCGGGGTATACGAACGTGTACGTCATACCCTAGTTATACCCCTAAACCAGCCGGATTTCCGCAATGTTTGTAAATATAAAACAGAGCTACATGCAAGTTGTCTTTTTTTGTAAAAGGAAAATATTATTCACATATTACAATATATCTAAAAAGGTAAAATATACTACTGTAAGAGGTATTGAGGTAGTCGTAGATAAACTTTAATTTACTCCACTGGAGCAGATTCGGGTTCGGGATCGGGTTCGACCTACAACAAATTATTTGTAATAGAGTGGACACTTCACAACTCCATCTTCCATTAGTTTATTGTCCAGATAAATCGAAACTTCAATTCACTCCCTGACTAAATTGCCCTTTTAACCTCACAAGGAATTTATTTATCAAAGATGACTGTTTGGGGTACACCAAGAAGTGTGATACTATTCCATCAAAGGGCTGTTCCGGAAGGGGACAAACCACTGACCCGTGGAGAAAATGGTATTTTTACGGGTCAATGGGTAAGGGTGGGTATTATATACTGATTCAAGCTTGATCGAGAGGATTTGCTGTTCTTTCATTTTCATATGTAGATCTATGGAGGGACATAGCGACCCGAAAAAGGGACCTATCTGCCCCTGGCACGTAATCGATGTACCGAAGGACCAGGCGCCCGGGCTATTTCTTACTCAATATATGGGTAATGTTCATTGAATTCCATGTCCTCATAAGATTATCGGGAATATCATCGTGACTTGACTGTAACGTTTTAAAACACATCCGTCGGAGGTCTATCAGATGAGCCCCCAGACATCACTACGCCCTGTTTCATCTCTAAAATAAATATTTCTAAGTAATTTAATTGAAGTGTACGTTTCGTTTTAAGTCTACTCTTAGTACCTCCTCAATGGACCGTGTAAAGCTCTGCAGTCTCTTCTCTTCACCTGTGTTATGCAAAGTACGTTTTAAAATAATGTACGAAATGTGTTTGCCTTGGTTGGTTTGTACGATAGAGAAAGTAGTTTTATTTGTCGCGGCTGGCAATCTGGCTTGCATTGAGCCCTCGTAATGTGTGAAAGGTCTGCCCTTTTCTTTATCTAGAGCGCCATTAAAGGTTTCTGTCGGTCACATTCTTGGTGAATTAGCATACAGTTTACACGTACGATATAGAGAAACATCGTCGGCGATACGATGCAGTTCCTTCTTTTTATATAGGTATTTCAAAGTGAACCGCAAAGGCTTAAATCGTCCGCGGATTTGTTTTGTAAGTTTGGAGGATTCTTCATATAGAATAAGGACCATTTAGAATCAGTAACTGACTCGTGACAATATCACTGTATGGTTGTCCGACACTTTTCGTCCAAAGAAAGGAAGGGAATTATTTTAATAGCATACAGTCCTGTCCGGTCCGTTACTCTTAGAAACACAATCCGCATTAGGCAGATTGTATGGCGGGGTTTTGTCTATTCTCAAACTCGGCCTTCTCTTGAACGTAATGTGAACAAAACAACAATTCGTCTTATTCGCTGTTTTTCGTGATTTCATTAAGTGAAAAAAATAATGACCTTGAACATTGACTTAATGACCTTGACCTACATAACCTTGGCTTTCGATGGTGTCGCTTTAGTGAAAAAATAGATCAGCTATTTTAATTGTTGAAATATAAAGTAGTAATAGGCTTAATTAAGTTACGTAATGACAAGGTATCATTCCCCGTTGAAACTAGTGATATTTTGTATGCCTATTTATCACTTGTCGTTTCACCATTCGATTGCACAATTCTAATAATATAGCATTTACCGATATAAAGTGGTACATCAGTGCGCTTCAATATATGACCCACATGTGGGGGTTTAGAACCGCATACAGTTCCGTTTATAAAAAAAAACCAGGTAGGTTTTAACTGATGTCATTTTGCAGCCACAAGAGCCACATTCTACAATATACTGTGTTTAAGAATGATAAATACGTCCGGCACGCGATCCAGGTAGTTTAGAAACACACCTGGTGTTCCTTCAAATAGATAATTTAATTCCCATAAAGAGGTGGTTACTTGTCTTGTCTATTTAAGGGCGAACTTTGACCCCTAGATAAGTATTTGGCATTTTAGTAAGTTCGGCGTATGACAGCGTCTTCTATTAACGTAAAAAGCATGATATGTTTTCCGTGCACATACAAAGAAAATACAAATGAAAATAAAAACGAAATTTCAGTAATCTACAATCATATAGTAACATATGGTGATGTTATTCGCTTCCCCAATTATATCTCACAGAACTTACTTTTTTCCTCAAAGGGACGACAACTTTGGATAGAGAATAGTGGTATACAGTAATTTTACTGTGAGCTTTACGTCTGGAAACGAGGTCATCACGCGAAGTAAAAACAAGACAGCAAAACCTATTAAAGAACCAACTATTTTAATAAATTTATGGATTAGTATAGTATTGCATAATTGCAAGGGCGTTTATTTAGCTGGAAATCTTTCTGATTCGCCATGAAGATATAATCTACATACAAACGTGCAAAACATAGGGAAATATTAGCATTTATATTTCAAATATGTGACTAAATTTGGAGGTGTTCTGATCGCATTTAAAATATACGGAGATTCATTGTAAAGGTTTTTCTGACTAATAGTTCATGGTGACCCCGATATTTAGAGGTTATATTCTTATCAATTGAGAACACAACACTTTGTAAGACTAGTAGTCAAGTCAGCAAGTTTTATTTCAAAGGTATCTATATACATCAAAAAATGTTATATCAATGACGGATTTTTTTAAACAAGTAAAGAACATTGCCTATATCTATTTGGATGTCTGTTTGGTATAGGACAGGAACACCACACAAGGTATCGTCTGGCTCTAGGCTTTACAGTCATTATGCGTTTTTGACATACTTGTGATTGGAACAAATGTGATAACCATGCCTTAATATGTTACACGGCATTTGATTGGTTATTGTGGATATCGACTTTTTTTTGCAATGCGTGCATTGCCGAATTGAAGGGAGTTAAACTTAGAATATAACATCCAATGATGATTTAAGTATATGGCGCATGTTTTTATGAAATTGAAACAAAAAAGGCTTGTGGAATCGCCTATCAGTCATTAATATTTGGCGTGTGCGCGCTTTTGCGTTTATTGTTTTAAATATCCCAGATTTAAACATATCCTTAATTGTAGTCTCTTTCTACTGGTTAAGTATTATGATTATTATAAAATTCAAATTAGTTGGCAGATACTTAAGGTCAAGGCCATGTGTGACACACTGACCACGTGCGTACACACCTGAGGTTGATAAAGTGTCTGACGATAAGGAAAGGTCAGGCCACATTTCCGGTAGATAGATTTTACTTTTATATAAATAATCATGTGATACATAAGCCTAGGTCCAAACCTAAAAAATCAATTTTCTTAAAAATGGCGTATGCACAGTACTTACGTTGTGAAGAAACTCTAGTTTTATCAACCCGCTATTGACCTGTTCCCTCTAACTAACAAGGTTCGACTTATGTCATTTCACCGAAAACAGGCCTGGTGTCATTGGGTTTTTGGTAATAAGTGACGTACAACGAGCACATAAGAGTCAAGCATGATTTATATGAACATTTATTCGTCATAAATATACTAAAGTGTATCCTCTGATACAAGACAGAAATATGAAACAATGTTATATCTACCTGTAAATCTTCGTGTCACTGGCCGACTGTGGCCATGTAGAGGGTTATTATTTTATAACACTTTGATCATAAAAGCCTTTATAAGTATCAAACTATATAAATAAAGTTAGAAAACATGCCGAGGAAATCGACATACCTTTGATATTAATGTTTACATGACAACAGGCAACAGAAAAATGTCAATTTGAACATGTTCTTTGTGCTATTTTTTAGTGTAGAACGCAATAGCGACATGAGTATGCCTCGAAGGGGGTGTTTATCTTTGGTATTTGAAGACAGCTTTTAAAGTGCTGTCACACTGAAATGTCTAGTGAGTTCACCACTTATTATCAAAATCCCAAATATCAAAGCTCGAGTATATCGACAGTCGGTTCCTGTGATTCCCTAGATACCTTTGTATACTGTCGATGTCACAGGAATGTGACAGAGAAAAATACATCCCCATTCATCTCGGTTCAGAATAGGTCCGTTATACATATAGGCTAATACGGCCCAGTCTGATGGGCTACTATCGGTTATTAACATATTTTCGGTTTAATGAATGCATCTGATGTTTGACATTAACTGTATACTTATTTTATCTTTGCAAATATTCAGGAAAAAAATGAAGATTATACCGAAAGCAAAATAGAAGCAAATGTTAAAAATTGTATGAACTCTTTATCATACAACATCTAATAATAAACTTTTTTATAGTGTTGGTATGATGTATCTTATATAGCATGTATGATGGGACACCTACTAGAATTAAAACGAAACATGTTATTGAGTTCACGACGCTGAAGGGCTGGACATACCCCCCTCTGCCGACAGATAAGGCGACAAAGTCCTGTTGACGGCAAGTGTCTGGAACCATTATTCGCCAATCTATCAATAAGGACAAAGATTTGATTAACTCCTCCTTAAACGACCCGGGGGTTGCCATGTCGACACTAAGAGGTCCCCGGGGGTGTCAGAGTAGACACCCAAGATGACATCTATCAATGGGTTTCGGAATTCAATAAGTTAACGCTTTGGAGAACAGATGGCGGGCAACATAAAACGCGACACACATTTACAAAACAATATGAAATAAAATTAGTCGAAGTAGGCTAGATGGTTCATTTCCCTCCTTCAAAATTACATTTGTCTGAGATATGAGCAGTTTCTGAAATAATTTATTTATGTGTGAAAAGAGAGTATAATGGTATGGGAAAATGCTGAGCAGACACCCTGTATATCTTTACAAGTAACCACTGCTCAAGGGAGAAGATCAGGAAAGTAAACTATTCCCTAACTTTTGTGTACATTGGTCGTATATGTACTGAAAACAATAAGACCTTTTTGATAACGTATAATGTACAGTATTACAATTATTGAACTCATTTTGTAATACTTACATTCTGTGTCACAGTCCCTTATCACCCCAAGCTTAATATAGACTACAGTATTCAGCGTATAAAAATGTCCATGCACGTGGTTGTTAGTCACCTCGGACGGATCAAAGGTAGGAACTCTCACGTAAACGTCATTTTGACGCTTTCTACCGGAATAATGCATAATGCGTCAGTATGTAATCAAGTAAAATAAAAATAAAACGTCCAAGACTCATTTCATAAAATCTCTTAGTTTTCTTTTCAGTTATTATGTCTAAACTGTTGGTGATATAAGTGTTTTATGAATTGTGTCCAATTCCTATTGAATGTATTCAAATAAGATAAGGTTTTTATTGCCTATTACAATAATTTTGACATGGTTAATATGTACAATGCTCATCGTTGCAGACGTTTGCAAATGCTAAATTGTTCATTGTTATATGACTGATTTGTGTCGTTTTCTGATTAGTCTAACTAAAACCACTTGGATCCGTCTTGACAAAATGCAATGCCAACCTGAGACCGATGAACTCCTGTTCATAGATTTTAATAGGTTGACATTTCAAATCTAGTAACCTGGCTATTAATAGACACATGGACACTGTCTCTTCCGCATCATTGACCAATCAAAATAGAGCTTTGCCGATTATCGGGCAGTGCAAACCAGAGTAAGACAAATGTTTTACATATGAAGATTGTTCGAAGATTTATTTATTGTAGAGAAGCATAGCAAAAGTACAAGATGCCCCTAGATATCTACTGAGGATATGTCGGGGAAGATTTTCCTTGGTGTTTTGTTCAATTATAGTCATTGTGATGTCATTGCTTCAAAATTGTTTCAAATAGCAAAGCTTGTTGTCATCGTTTCATATAACAAAACAATTATTGAAATGTTCTTACGAGGAATTTTTAAACCTTTGAAAGGTGATATTTTATCACAGGTTAAACAAATCCTTGTATTAAACATAGCCGTTGAGCACACTGTTAAGTCAAAGACCCACTATAGACTAGGTGTTGAGCACGCTGAAGTCAAAGACCCACTATAGACTAGGTATTTAGCACGCTGTAAGTCAAAGACCCACTATAGACTAGGTGTTGAGCACGCTGTTAAGTCAAAGACCCGCTATAGACTAGGTGTTGAGCACGCTGTTAAGTCAAAGAACCTCTATAGACTAGGTGTTGAGCACGCTGTCAAGTCAAAGACCCACTATAGACTAGGTGTTGAGCACGCTGTTATGTCAAAGAACCACTATAAACTAGGTGTTGAGCACGCTGTTAAGTCAAAGACCCACTATAGACTAGGTGTTGAGCACGCTGTTAAGTCAAAGACCCACTATAGACTAGGTGTTGAGCACGCTGTTATGTCAAAGACCCGCTATAGACTAGGTGTTGAGCACGCTGTTAAGTCAGAGACCCACTATAGACTAGGTGTTGAGCACACTGTTATGTCAAAGACCCACTATAGACTAGGTGTTGAGCACGCTGTTAAGTCAAAGACCCACTATAGACTAGGTGTTGAGCACGCTGTTAAGTCAAAGACCCACTATAGACTAGGTGTTGAGCACGCTGTTAAGTCAAAGACCCACTATAGACTAGGTGTTGAGCACGCTGTTAAGTCAAAGACCCACTATAGACTAGGTGTTGAGCACGCTGTTAAGTCAAAGACCCACTATAGACTAGGTGTTGAGCACGCTGTTAAGTCAAAGACCCACTATAGACTAGGTGTTGAGCACGCTGTTAAGTCAAAGACCCACTATAGACTAGGTGTTGAGCACGCTGTTAAGTCAAAGACCCACTATAGACTAGGTGTTGAGCACGCTGTTAAGTCAAAGACCCACTATAGACTAGGTGTTGAGCACGCTGTTAAGTCAAAGACCCACTATAGACTAGGTGTTGAGCACGCTGTTAAGTCAAAGACCCACTATAGACTAGGTGTTGAGCACGCTGTTAAGTCAAAGACCCACTATAGACTAGGTGTTGAGCACGCTGTTAAGTCAAAGACCCACTATAGACTAGGTGTTGAGCACGCTGTTAAGTCAAAGACCCACTATAGACTAGGTGTTGAGCACGCTGTTAAGTCAAAGACCCACTATAGACTAGGTGTTGAGCACGCTGTTAAGTCAAAGACCCACTATAGACTAGGTGTTGAGCACGCTGTTAAGTCAAAGACCCACTATAGACTAGGTGTTGAGCACGCTGTTAAGTCAAAGACCCACTATAGACTAGGTGTTGAGCACGCTGTTAAGTCAAAGACCCACTATAGACTAGGTGTTGAGCACGCTGTTAAGTCAAAGACCCGCTATAGACTAGGTGTTGAGCACACTGTTATGTCAAAGACCCGCTATAGACTAGGTGTTGATCATGCTGTTAAGTCAAAGAACCACTATAGACTAGGTGTTGATCACGCTGTTAAGTCAAAGATCCACTATAGACTAGGTGTTGAGCACGCTGTTAAGTCAAAGACCCACTATAGACTAGGTGTTGAGCACGCTGTTAAGTCAAAGACCCACTATAGACTAGGTGTTGAGCACGCTGTTATGTCAAAGACCCACTATAGACTAGGTGTTGAGCACGCTGTTAAGTCAAAGACCCACTATAGACTAGGTGTTGAGCACGCTGTTAAGTCAAAGACCCGCTATAGACTAGGTGTTGAGCACGCTGTTAAGTCAAAGACCCACTATAGACTAGGTGTTGAGCACGCTGTTAAGTCAAAGATCCACTGAAGACTAGGTGTTGAGCACGCTGTAAGTCAAAGACCCACTATAGACTAGGTGTTGAGCACGCTGTTAAGTCAAAGACCCACTATAGACTAGGTGTTGAGCACGCTGTTAAGTCAAAGACCCACTATAGACTAGGTGTTGAGCACGCTGTTAAGTCAAAGACCCACTATAGACTAGGTGTTGAGCACGCTGTTAAGTCAAAGACCCACTATAGACTAGGTGTTGAGCACGCTGTTAAGTCAAAGAACCACTAAAGACTAGATGTTGAGCACGCTGTTAAGTCAAAGACCCACTATAAACTAGGTGTTGAGCACGCTGTTAAGTCAAAGACCCACTATAGACTAGGTGTTGAGCACGCTGTTAAGTCAAAGACCCACTATAGACTAGGTGTTGAGCAAGCTGTTAAGTCAAAGACCCACTATAGACTAGGTGTTGAGCACGCTGTTAAGTCAAAGACCCACATAGAGAAAGGTAAGGAACTCCTCCGTGATAGTGGGTCTTTGACTTAACAGCGTGCTCAACACCTAGTCTATAGTGGGTCTTTGACATAACAGTGTGCTCAACAGCTAGTCTATAGAGGGTCTTTGACTTAACAGCGTGCTCAACAGCTAGTCTATAGTGGATCTTTGACTTAACAGCGTGCTCAACACCTAGTCTATAGCGGGTCTTTGACTTAACAGTGTGCTCAACACCTAGTCTATAGCGGTTCTTTGACTTAACAGCATGCTCAACACCTAGTCTATAGTGGGTCTTTGACTTAACAGCGTGCTCAACACCTAGTCTATAGTGGGTCTTTGACTTAACAGCGTGCTCAACACCTAGTCTATAGTGGGTCTTTGACTTAACAGCGTGCTCAACACCTAGTCTATAGCGGGTCTTTGACTTAACAGTGTGCTCAACACCTAGTCTATAGCGGGTCTTTGACTTAACAGTGTGCTCAACACCTAGTCTATAGCGGGTCTTTGACTTAACAGCGTGCTCAACACCTAGTCTATAGTGGGTCTTTGACTTAACAGCGTGCTCAACACCTAGTCTATAGCGGGTCTTTGACTTAACAGTGTGCTCAACACCTAGTCTATAGCGGTTCTTTGACTTAACAGTGTGCTCAACACCTAGTCTATAGTGGGTCTTTGACTTAACAGCGTGCTCAACACCTATTCTATAGCGGGTCTTTGACATAACAGTGTGCTCAACACCTTGTCTATAGTGGGTCTTTGACTTAACAGCGTGCTCAACACCTAGTCTATAGTGGGTCTTTGACTTAACAGCGTGCTCAACACCTAGTCTATAGTGGGTCTTTGACTTAACAGCGTGCTCAACACCTAGTCTATAGTGGGTCTTTGACATAACAGGGTGCTCAAAACCTAGTCTATAGTGGGTCTTTGACTTAACAGCGTGATCAACACCTAGTCTTTAGTGGGTCTTTGACTTAACAGCGTGCTCAACACCTAGTCTATAGTGGGTCTTTGACTTAACAGCGTGCTCAACACCTAGTCTATAGTGGGTCTTTGACTTAACAGCGTGCTCAACACCTAGTCTATAGTGGGTCTTTGACATAACAGCGTGCTCAACACCTAGTCTATAGTGGATCTTTGACTTAACAGCGTGCTCAACACCTAGTCTATAGTGGGTCTTTGACTTAACAGCGTGCTCAACACCTAGTCTATGGCGGGTCTT
>SAYR01039011.1:0-11501 GCA_004382745.1 Argopecten irradians irradians | reverse complement strand
ATCATCATTACATGTAAAGGCTACATATCGATAGTCTAATGCAGTAGTTACGAATTTGATGTCAACGCAGAGGACAAGGAAGGATACACGATATAATCAATGCAGTGTCTATATACTTTATCATGGAACCTAAAAGCAGAGTTAAAAAAGAAGTTTAACAAAACCACGTAATGTACAAAATTACTAAAGTTCTAGCACGTGGGTCAAAAAGCACGTTGTGACAGGAAAACAATATGTCAAATTATGTAATTTTAGCTCGAATTATATTATAAATGCTTTATGACTAAGAAAACAAAACAAAATTATTTAAAACGGCATATTCTTGGTCCAACATGCCTTCTAGACTGGGATGCTTTGTTGCCGATGCCAATAGCGCCCACTAGGTATTACCATACTTCTCAACGTTTCTACTGTGGACATTGAATGTCTTCTCTTATTTGAAGTGTAAGAAGTGGTGATCTGTAATTACCAAGATAACGCCCATGCCTGAGGCTGACCTATTAACATGGACGTAACTAGTACCATTGTTCCCTTATTAAGTGCATAACAATTGGCGATTAAAATCTCGTGGTCCTAGTTTCACATTTCATTCATCTACCTGCTTCGAGCTATATTTGACGATGTCACCTCAAAAAAGAAAAACCGTACAAATATATTTCATCTCTCTATTCTAATAGTTTTTTGAAACTAATAAATATTTCGTTCTCTACATTTGACTTTGCGATAAATTAGACAAAGAACTTACGTCTAACAAAGCATTATAGACCGAAAAACCACCACCGTGTTCTGCCAACTGATTCAGGTTGAATATTCCAATATCTGCCCGCATAGGCCCAGACTTTTAAATCAATAAACACTAAATGAATTCCGTATCGACACCAAAAACGTAAAAAGTAATAACTCAATAAAAAATGTGAGAATACGTTGTCCCGCCTCGCATGATGTACGCTTGAGTAAGCACGCGCCAAGCTAGTCCGACGAGCTCTAATAATATGCTGCATCAGGACCCAGCATTCTAAATCCACCATGCCCATACTCCCATCACCCAACATATGGTGTGTTTGTCCACCCGTATAGAACTATACAAGGTCCAAGTCCATCGATGGGCAGCTACGCATGTCTCTGACAAGGTGCATTCAAGTATTGCACCCATATCCAAGCTCGACACAGCCCAGTCTCTCGAGGATTTCGTAGGAGAGTGAACTCCGAACTCCAAAACCTGTTGATATGAGGCAAAGTTTGATGTTGTAGAACTCTTTTCGGGGAATCTTTTGACCGCAGTAGGTATAATCAATCTAGAATAATCTAAAATTGCTCACTGGCATCTTTAAAATAACAATGGGTCTGTACCCTCTGCTTCAATTTATCAGGGGGAATGGCAATCTCCAGAAATAGAAACATCATTACGATGGTTTGTAAAGCAAATACCGTGTTGAGAATCAGACATTGCCTTAGTTTTATACAAATTGGGATTACTACATCGTATCAACTTTCATCACATACTATGAATCAATATGCGTACCTGTCATACCATACCTTTCGTCTAACAGGACACCGTATTAAATTCGGTCTCGAAAGTCCATTGAGCTACTATTGAAGCTTGCATACACGTGAGATCCCATGTCTCGAGTTCAGTAAAAATATTTAGGAGGATTCATGCTTGAACTAAGGATCTATTACGATTTTTGTTTTGTTTTGTCCGTCGTAAGATCGCATGCGATGCTTATGTCAGGTATACATTAACCCATCCTAATCTCAATCAATACCAATAATGCATAATGAAAAAAAAACATGCATATCAAACCTTGCATTCGTTATTAGAAAGCGTAACTTGCCAGCGTACAAGCCCTAACTATTGTTCCTATTCTTTAAAAAAGGAGCACCTACCAGAAGCGTTCGAGATCCCGATACCGTATTCGAGGCATTCGATGCAGTTGAAAAATGTATACCTATCGCCTAAGGCCAGCGGGTATCTTACGATGTTTGTACCTCGTCCTGGTATACAGAGGTTCTTAAACCCTCGTTCAACACAAGACTATCACTGGTGGCCTGTTACTCGGTGAGTGTAGGAGTGATACTACTCGGAGTCTCTACACTCTGTACTATACCTTGGAGACAACCCGGCAGACACAGCAGGTCTAGCAACTACCACTGTCGCGACTCGAAAAATTTGGCACGTACCGTCCAAGCCTTACAGAATAAATCCTGTCCAGTTATATCTCCATTTGCTGAATTCTCATAACCCAAGTACCAGAATGATTACATCCCGGAGTACAGAAGAGCTTTTCAAAATTTCACCTATTTTATGCATGTGCTGATGTTACATCCAGTATGTTTACAATCCGTCACTGACAACGGTCACTTCAGATCACTATGATGGCCTTTTGTGACGCATACCGTGTTCTTAACTCCTGCGTTTCCATCATCAGATTACGCTGGTTCATCGCCAACTCTCATTGACTGTAGACGCAGTTATCCTTTCACAGATCACCACCGGACTGTATATGTGTAACAATATCCTCTTACTCCTACGTTTCCAATACATCATATACGCTGTCTTTATAATAAATATAATAATAAACCCATCCACCCTTTGATCCGGGTAAGCTGATAAGAACGAAGCTTACATCCATCCCATGTAGCCAACTTGCGGAACAATCCCGCCTCCGTTCGCCCTGACTTACACAGCGGCATGTCCTCTGTAATCCAATGACGTGTAAGTATTTTAATCTCCATAACTATCTCTTCCGGAACAGCAATTTTCTTGTTTCGTGTTAACCTAAACTTAGACCCGCAAATGCTGTTATATCATATCAATCAAAAATCACATCATCGTTCCCCTTGATATCGCGTACCTCTATTCGATCGAACCATAAGTCGAACCTTTCAATCGTAAATTCTTGACTTACAATATTCACCAAAAGACAATACACTGCGTGGGTCTCCATTTAATATTAAACGTTGCTATCCAGTCAACATTACTTGAAAACATCAATAATTAGGTATAGCTTTATTCTGGGCAAATACTATCCAATTACACCATCCCATCGATTAATTTGTCACAGAAACTTAATCTGTTCAAATTGGCAGTATAGGTTCAGCCGTTTACAAAAGCTTACGTCTTGCATCTTAACCCCTAGACTTCGCATCTGTCTCTACCTATTAGACTCTCATCGCATATAGAGTTCACATGATGAATCGCTTACTGATTAAGAGGCCATAAGTCAAAGGGAAAACTGTCAATTAATGTGTGGCGGGCAATATTTGACCTATAATACCGATACATTGTGTAGAGACTAGGGAAAGCACAATTATCTTAGCTGGACTCGCACCATATTATTTATTTAACACTTGCAAAACCAACACCCTTAGATGAGGTCATCGATGTGAACGCGGACCCTAGCGAAAATGTTTCTCTATAATTTTTTGGTAGGAATCTGGAAACTCAGCCCTTTATCTAGCGATTTCTGCTCGAAATTTACTAGTTTGGCAGTGCGAGCATGATGAGGAGTGGAATCAAACCGATTTCCAAGTATGTGAGTGGCTCGGACAGATCATAAAGTTTATTTTTATAAATAACAATTTGAACGTCGTGCAATGCTTCGCTTACTATCGCGTTTAGTTAGCCTCTCCAGCCAATGCTCTTGTAGTTAAAAGTTTGTTATATTTTTTTACCTAAATATTACCCCCCTGGTTACATATTTTTTAGAGCCGCCGTGATCGCTGGACACTGTGCAGTTAAGGTCGGATTATATGAATGATTGCCGTTTCAAAGAGACCGATGCTTTTCCACGCAACGACTCTGTACCTTAGTTTATATAGCTATCTGAACACATTGCTGCTCTTTCACCGTAGAGCAAACAACAACAAAAATTCAAGACCGGCCGGTCGTGTATCTATGGACGATAATGACTGTAAGCATGCTCTCAATATTTGATTAGCCTTTGCCTACAGTGACGGATAACTCGCACCATTAGATCCTACATGTCAGCTATAGGTTCATAAGATAATGATGCTTCCAAGATGTTTTTGATATTGTGTTGAACGTGATTGAGTTGATCCCATGGATACCTAAAATGTAATTCGGTCTTAGTTTCTTTGTTCACATGACTTATTGACTGAAAATTAGATATGTATATTCGATGCTGATTTTTTGTTATTTGTACTATCAATAATTTTTGTATATAAAGTACTCAGTTACTCATCAAACGGCCCCACCCAAGTTGACACAAAATGACAAAATTGTTGTGCATTATCATAAAATTTTGTCTGAATTTCTTTTATAGTTGACCACAATATCCTTGTATATTAATTTGTCGGTGATTCTTTATGTTCTTTTGTTTTTATGAAAATATATTATCTGAGACATCAGAATACGTACATCCATATGAATTAGTAGATAATAACCGATAATATTTTGTAAAATATAATTATTCATCAAACGCCCTAATTTGACAGCCAGAAAAATGACAAATTTGTTGTCATCAATCATAAAATTTGTTCTTGATAGTTCTCCTTTTTAAGAATACGACGTGACCCAACACACGCTACACTTTTCTATTTTGTGCCTTCGTCTCGTTATTGATCTTCTCGCTTAATGGATCAGTTAAGAGCGTGACATGAAGGCGCATAATGCCCGTAATCAATTATAGAGATATCAATTATTTATTTGTTGTAAAATCATTAATATTTTATTTCAAAACGCCTTCAAATATGACGCAAAAATGACTCAAAATTGTGTTTCAGATCATAAAAATGTGCATGAATTTCGTTTATAGTGTGACCACCCAGTACTAAACTTATTGGGTATTTATGTTCTATGTTGGCAGAAAGAGGAAAGATGACTTTATACTTTTTTCCTAATGCCTCCCTTGGGCACCGCCTCTCACTTTTTGCCGTATAACTTTATTTTTCGTAGTGGCGCCGCTTCCATCTGGAGTCGAGACCTCAACGTCTCGCCCCTGTGAGGGAAGGCTCTGGGGTTCTGTCCCCCGGTCCGAGACACACAAAGTCTATAAAAGGTGGTAGTTTTGCTCCTTGCCCTTAGCGCCTAGCATACAGGCGTCAAGTGGGCGACTTGGTTCGCCCGTTGTCACGTATAATGGTGACCGGCGTGGGGTGTGTTGCCTTGGTGTCGTCGGCGGGCATGCTTCAAGTGACTATAGCACTCTAAAAAAGGGCAACAGTTCCACTATACAAGAAGACACAACATGAATATAACGCACTCTCCCAAAACACGCACCTCGCACAACATACATGCAACACATCGCATACATGGGAGGCCGTCCTTACATGACCATAGCTGTTAATAGGACGTTAATTAATCAAACAAACAAACAAAGGAAAAGATGACTGATAGTTAAGCTCTCTCTCTTATCTCTCCTCCCTAAAAATGATAAAACCTCACGTCTGTATTAATATTGATATTGCACCTTTTATATATTTAGCGATATAAGTCTCTCAATCATCGGATGATCTTTGATTGTTGTGTCGTAAACGTATGGACCGAAATCCTCTTTAGGCTAGGCAATGAATTTTTTCCCCCATAAGGAGTTGGACAAAAATTGTAACAAAGGTTTCTCAACTGAAAACCACAGAAAAAATCTACTCGAATCCCTGCATGGCAATACCTCGTTTTCGACACAAATCCAAGATGGCTGCCGTTAAGTCTGATCAACTTTTGGTATGCTCATAATTCTGGAAGTAAGCTACCTATAGATATGTTTGAGGTGTCAATTTTGATGGCATTGGTGATGGCGGATCCTTTGGTAACAATAAGAGAGTGATACGAAATCAACTGAAGCGGTTAGGCTCAATATCAACATCAAAATATTCCACTTTCAGCGTATTTTTTTTACTAGATTCTAGTCATTCGGTATTTTTGCAGTTATTTCTCTTCGTTTTGCAGCCTTGTTTCGTCATGAAAAGCTAAGTATGAAATATACATGTATGCACAAACCATATAATTGTTGATTTATTTTCGTTTCATAATTATAAATGAGTAATTATGTCGTCACAACCTACTTGTATACTGTGTGGTGAAGTGATATCTGACGGAGACTTTCAATCTGTTGGACGAAAAGGTCTCGCGAAAATTTCAATGAATACACCGAAAAATATAACGAACTAAATCCGGAATCACCTTTGCCAATTCATGTCTTTGATGAAAATAAAAAAAATAAGCGTACATACTGAATGTCGGAAAAAGCATACCAATCCCAAACGGTACGGATATAAAAGAAAACATCATGATGAACTCCAGCATTCAGCAAAAAACTTCGATCGGAGGTTACACCATTTTCATTCCGAACTGACTGCTATCTTTGTGGCAAATATGTTGATAAGGAAAAGGCTAGACGTTGTCCTAAACGCGCTGAATATGAGTTCAGTCATGTGATGGTGTTAAACGTACAGAAAACGTTACTGGAACGTTGTGCAAATGAATGGGCAAAGCAGGTTAAAGATAGACTTTCTTGTATCCACGACTTACCGGCAGAAGAAGCTATATACCATCGAAGATGCTTCCAGTTATTCATTACATCGCGTCATTTGGATTCCCAATTTGTAAAAGAGGAACCACCAAACAAGAGAGGACGTCCTAGCGGAACATTTAACGAAGAAAAGCAATTAGCATTTGTACATATTATAGAATATCTTGAAAACAATGATGATGAAATAGTAACATTTGATGAACTTTATATAATAAAGATAATGGAAATGTCTGGTGATGGTGAGGTGTATTCCTGGAAGTCACTCCAACGCCAACTGTACGCACATTATGGTGACAGTTTCCATCACATCATCAAAGCAGATGCAACTCATCGTGACGCTCAACTAGAACTTGAAGCAGATCATTCAAGATGCACACACTAAGATGAAAAACGATTCAGATGATATAGACGAGCTTATAAAAATTGTAGGCAACTACATACGGAATGACATTAAAAATGCTGACAAACATAAGGACGTGTATCCTGATGCTTTGGATCACAACCTAACCATCATGCCATCCTGCACAGTTAACAGGCTTATCACCAGGTGCATGTTTGGCAGGGACATGACCATAATCCAGAAGATTGGGGTTGGACAAAATCTTCTGACTGTCTACATCCAATCCGGATGACTTAATCTGCTGCGCCGGAGAAGCTCCTCACTATTATCAGGTGCAACTGTAGTGGAAAATGCAACAAAAAGGTATGCACCTGTTGCAAAAATGGCCTGCTGTGTACTCCAACGTGCGGACAATGTATGGGCATCACATGTCTAAATGTTCCTCCCTCAGAGAGCTGTGATGATGACGATATTGATCACAGTGATAAAAGAAATGAATAAAACTGGTTAGAACAGAGAACTGAACTAAGGAATTAACTGAATACTGCTGTCGTAAGAACAGAAAACTGAACTGTTGAACGTTACAATCATTGTACATTATTTTATTATGTTTTCAGTGTACAATTAAACTCATTTGTTAATATTGAATAATGTGTTTATCTCTTTATATGTGAACATCACAAAATTCTTGAGGTCAAAATATTTGTTGGCTGCTTTTACGATTATTGGGAATAGTTGTGTATACAATTAGTCACTTTTAATTGCCTTACTTGAACATATTTATTTCTGGTGAGAAAACCATCGCAATGCATGACAATATGATCCATATCAACCACCAAATTAGCCTCAAAACTATTTTCTTCGGCATATATTGCCCTTGGAAGTGTGTCCAATCGATTCAGCATCCCAAAATCAATTGGAATAGACACCTGAATTGTATCTCTATCTCTTTTTTTTGTATTTTTTTTTTTTTTTTTTTTGTATTTTTTTTTTATTTTTTCAGAAGTTTTCAAAATGTAAATGTTACATAAGATATCAGCACACAAATCATTCATAGTCTTCATTCACTCATTCATCATCTTAGTGTCTTCGGCGGCATGCTTCAGTGATATAGCACTATAAAAAGGGCAACAGTTCCACTATACAAGAAGACACCAAACAAATAATATACCGCAGTCTCCCGTCCAAACACGCATCATGAACCCCGTGCACAACATTCACACGCCAACACCATCGCAACTTACACATGACGAGGCCGTTCCTTACATGACCATAGCCTGTTAATAAAAAATAAGGACGTTAATTAATCAAAAACAAACAAACAAACATTCATTAATCACCAATATCCCACAGTAGCAAATAATAGTATTTGATATATCACACATAGTTACAGCTTTGCACACTAACATCATCACTCAGTTCGCCATCATCATTACATGATCATCTTTCATTGTCAAAATATCCTTACTACATGATATTTTAATTATCCCAATGATCAATAAATTTAAATCTTTATATTTTGATAATTATTAATAATAAGTTTATTACCATGTCCTCTTATTATCTTTCAAACATAAAATATATATAATCATGATATCACCCACACAAACATTCATTAATAGAGAATCCGATAATTGTATGAGCGTAATCACTGTACATTTTGCCATGTAAGCAATCCAAATTCGATCATGAGTTGAGTTTTATTTTATTAAAACTATTGTTTATGATGGCTGTACAAACAAACAGAACAAAACACACCAAACCTAAATAGGAGAGGAGAGAGACAGATAGACAGAAACAAGCAGACAGAGACAGAACACAGCAGAACAGACAGAGATACAGACACACAGACAGACAGAGACAGTACACTCAGCACAGACAGAGAAAGGCAAGGTGGTTCCGATGTAACTAATGCAGACATCAAACTATTCAACATTGCAAGAAAAAGCAAAAGCAAAATTTTGATATTATTACTTAATGTCTGCGGCCCAATAAATTTCAACTCACTGGTTCGGAAGATAAAATAAACAGAGAATTAAAAAAACACAGAAACAAGAGGCTAAAAAAAAAAAAAAAAAAAACAAAAAAAAAAACAAAAAAAAAAACAAAGGGCCTTAACGGTCATACTGACTACTCTTGGCATCAGATAAATTTCAATTTCATATATGGGTTGCACTCTTGTCAGGACTCGATGTCAGGTCAATTCATATTTTTTCAAGTTTTCAAGCAGAATTTTCTTTCAAACTCAAGAGCGCCCAAAGGGCCTTAACATGCTAGGAAGTTAATGTAGTGAGTTCAGTGTCAATTGAGTAGCCATCTTCGATCTTTTGGGACAACCAGAAGATGTCACAAGGATAACACTTTGTCGGCGACCATGTCAGGATCATTTTCATTAGCAAGTTTCAGCCAAATCGCACGGGTATAGAACTTGAGAAGAAGTCAAAATGCTGTTTTCAAAGATGGCGGCTTCGCGCGGCCCATTTTTCATTGATTCGGATCGACCCGAAAAATAACAACACTTTCTGTCGGGACCATGTCAGGATCATTTCATGCAAGGTTTAGCACAATCGCACTTGAGTAGAACTTGACGAAAGTTCAAAATGTATCTTTCAAGATGACGGCATTTGGCTGGCTTATCTACTGGATTTAACGGATAGATCGACCGAAAAAATAAGAACATCTTATCGGGACCATATCAGGAATCATTTTCATTTTGCCAGTTTTCAGCCAAAATCGCACCGGAAAAGACTTAGATCTGAGAAGAGTTCAAAATGTGTTTTTCAAGATGGCGGCTGTGGCGCGCCATCTTGCAATCTGGGATCAGACCCAGAAAAATAACAACACTTTGTCGGGTTACGCTATTGCTCCGCATCCCTTTCATGAAGTTTGCTGGCCGTGAATCGTCATCCGGGATGTTAGACTCTGAAGTATAAATTACGAAATGTTTTTCAAAGTAGTTCGGCTTTGTGACACTGGCCATTTTGAATTCGGATCGACCCGAAAAATAACGAAACACTTAGTCTGGGACCATGTAACAGAGATTCATTTCCTGCAAGTTTCAGCCAAAACGCACTGGTAGATACTATGAAGAGTAAGTTCAATTATCTGTCACTCTTGTCAATGATGGCGGTCTGTGGCTCTCGGCCATCTGTGAAATTACTTGATCAGACACCGAAAGAGATAAAGAAAAACCACATAAAGATCGTGTTACACACTATCCAAGAATCTTTCATGACTTCCTGCTAGTTCTCAGCAAAATCGCACCGTCGCTAGAACTTGAGAGAAGTTCAAAATTGTGCTTTCAAGATAGGACGGCGTTATGGCGTTCTCATCTTGGATTGTCGCGAATCGGAGCCGCGAAAAACACTATTCATCTTTGTTATCGGGAACCAATGTCACGGAATCATAATTCTATGACTCAAGTTATCAGGCCTATAATTGCACCTGTAGACACTGTGAGAAAGAAGTTTCAAATAGGTGAACATGTTTCAAGATGGCTCGGCCTGTGGCGCAAAGCCATTTGAATTAGTCAGGGATCACTCCCGAAGCCAAATAACAAACTTTTGGGACCATTGCAGGATCGGATTTTCATGCAAGTCAGCACCAAAACGCACTTGGTAGAATGAGAAGAAGGTTCTATTAAATGTGAAAAGTTAACGCACGGCGCTACGAGGGGACGGCGGACGACGGTCATCGAACGAATTAAGCATGACGAGACTATATCCTGACCTAAAAAAACAAGTAATGACTATTAAGCCTTTTAAATGCTAACACAGTTTTACCCAAATTTATCTTTCTCAAACCTTCTTATCAAACCTTAATTCTTTAAATAAATCAAACAAAATAAAAAGCCTAAATATAAGTATAGCGTCTTTTTGGCCTCCTAGGCCAACCTGTATTCAAGCTATGTTAGAGATGTATTCTCGGGGATTCTAGCAATTGGCTTCCCCCGAAGTACACGGATAATTGATAATTAAAAATTTTACAGTTTTATAATATTTAGGTAAAATTATAGGACTCATTACAAGTCGATAATCAAAATCATGATTCTTGGCACAGAACCCGAACAGCGGACGAAGTAGGTAATGAGACATGAGCATACTTTCGGCTTCCATGTAAATTGCCAGCTTCTTTTTAGTTTAAAAAAAAGTTTTTGACCAGTGGAATCTACATAAGGAGTGTTGATTGGTATTGTGATTGTGTTCTTTCAGTATTTCTCTCGTACATTGAATAAACCCATTAACGTCCCCTATATTATTATAGTCTAAATAAATATGGTCATGTGAAAGGACGGCCTCCATTATGCGTTTGCCTGTTCTGCCGTGTACTCGTTGCTCGAGGCTGTGTTTTGTTTCGGAGACTGCGCTTGGTTGATAGTTGCATGTTTGTGTGCTTCTTGATTATAATGTGGACAACTGTTATCTGCACCCTTATCAGTTTTATAGTGCCTTACTCAACACTGTTAAGTGCAATGGCCCCGAAGGAGCACCTAAGCAATCACCCAACCCAATCGCCAGTGTTCACAAATAGTTTCACATTTTTTAATATATACTGACAGACGGTATAAATAAAAGTTCTACACAACTTTTTCGGTCGCGAAACCCACGTCGTTCCAATTCCCTTGTATGTCTTGGAGTTAGCCACGGTCGGTATCGCGCAGAACGTTACCC